>JAUMGZ010206425.1:0-12213 GCA_032359645.1 Pododesmus macrochisma | reverse complement strand
TGATAAGTTCTAAATCTAGGTGCATACTATTCTGGAACAGTTGGCTACTTATTTCGCCATTTCTTGTGTTTGGTTGGTAAGTTCTTGATCTAATTGTACAATATGATGACAGGTTCTACAGAACAGTTGACTAATTATTTGGCAATTTCTTGTGTTTGGTTGGTAGGTTCTAGATCTAATTGTACAATATGATGACAGGTTCTACGGAATAGTTGACTACTTATTTGGCAATTTCTTGTGTTTAGTTGGTAAGTTCTAGATCAAATTGTACAATATAATGACAGGTTCTACAGAACAGTTGACTACTTATTTGGCAATTTCTTGTGTTTGGTTGGTAAGTTCTAGATCTAATTGTACAATATGATTACAGGTTCTACAGAATAGTTGACTACTTATTTGGCAGTTTCTTGTGTTTAGTTGGTAAGTTCTAGATCAAATTGTACAATATGATGACAGGTTTTACAGAACAGTTGACTAATTATTTGGCAATTTCTTGTGTTTGGTTGGTAAGTTCTAGATCTAATTGTACAATATGATGACAGGTTCTACAGAACAGTTGACTACTCATTTGGCAATTTCTTGTGTTTAGTTGGTAAGTTCTTGATCTAATTGTACAATATGATGACAGGTTCTACAGAACAGTTGACTACTTATTTGGCAATTTCTTGTGTTTGGTTGGTAAGTTCTTGATCTAATTGTACAATATGATGACAGGTTTTACAGAACAGTTGACTACTTATTTGGCCATTTCTTGTGTTTGGTTGGTAAGTTCTAGATCTAATTGTACAATATGATGACAGGTTCTACAGAACACTTGACTACTAATTTGGCAATTTCTTGTGTTGGGTTGGTAAGTTCTAGATGTAATTGTACAATATAATGACAGGTTCTACAGAACAGTTGACTACTTTTTTGGCAATTTCTTGTGTTTGGTTGGTAAGTTCTTGATCTAATTGTACAATATGATGACAGGTTCTACCTAACAGTTGACTACTTATTTGGCTATTGCATGTGCATGTTTTACTAGTTCTTGATATACAAGTATGAATGATTCAGTCTGATAATGTCATTCGGCCATGTCACACCTAATACGTTCAAATGACACAATCTTTTTCTGCTTAGCGATCAGCATTCGTGGGTAGGGACATATTGGTTGGCTAGGTGTCAGGATAATGTGACCTAACTGAGGATCGTGTAATTATGTCTGCGGTGTGATAGTACAGTGAGTCAATGGAGACAGCACTATAAAGTCGTCATTAGTGCGCGCTGCCACAAGCAGACACCGTCTCGATATACCTCAATATGAGTTGAAGGGACGTTAAACCCCAATAAATCAAACACATTAAATAATGTTTACATGTCAAGATCATTGTTTTATGTTGGTTTTACCGACCACGAGTGTCAGCGTTATGTTGGTAAATATAATACCACTGTATAACTATGTGTTTTACATCTAGTATCATGTTAATTGTCATTTTGTTAATTACTTAATTCGCTTTCGTTTATTGATTTTTACTCTCCTTGCTATTTTTCTTTTCAGTAAAGCGTTAGAGCATTGTCGGGTTTATAACAAAGGTCTCGCAATCTGTAAAAGATTGGTGCATTATGTTAACATAGTAGATTTCTTTTGCTCCATACAATCATGGTAGACATCAATTGGAAAACCACTCGGGCTTTTCCGTCATCCATTAGAGTTATAAGATTTGTAGAAATATTGGGAGCAGTGCTTATAAGCCCCTTTGGGTATAACCGAATACTTCCAATAAAACAATTTTATTTTTGTTTTTATTGGGGTTTAACGTCCTTTTAATACATGCCACTTTCGTACCTATCTACGATGTCCGCTTTTGACAGTGCTCACTGAAGGCGACTTTAGAGTGTTGTCTTATTGAAATATCACGTCACCTTGACATGATACTCGGTCACATTATCCTGACACCGATCAAACCAGTTTCTCTTCTACCCAGAATGCTGTTCGAGTGCTCTGCAAGAAGCGAGAAAATTACCTGATTATAATGTCATATGTGTAACGCGACTGGGGGTTTAACCCTTAACCTTCCGCACACGTAGAGAGAGAGGGGGAAGAGAGAGGGAGAGAGAGAGAGAGAGAGGGGGGGGGGAGAGGGAGGGAGAGAGAGAGAGAGATATCACAAAATATTCTTATAAGTATTAAAAAATGAATCATTTGATCTGTATAAATCCTGTTAGCAATACTTATAGTATATACAGTTGAATACTTTCATCTGGGATCAATACAATATATTTGATACCAGCTCACAGCTTTCGTATACAGACAAGTAAATTTCTCTTTACGTGTATGGACTTAAAGATGCGCTGAAATTTTTTGCAGAACATTTTTCTCTAGAAGAAGAAAAAACTCTTGTTGTTTAGCCCTAAGTTCATCTGTCTACAGCGGTGTGGCGTTCAATCTGTATAAATAAGTTGAGTCCAAATTCCACACATATAACGAGAGAGAAATCATTTCAAATTTATAAGTGTGCCAAGAGGCGATTAAAATTAAAGAAATTAAAAATCATACCACCTATTACAAACTAAGATATATTTTACACGGAGAGATCTATACTGTTATAACAGTTGAAATAAAATTGTATATTGAATGGTAACTCCATTTAAAACGTTTATAATACCATTTAGAAACGTCATAAGCCGTTATCAAATCGTTCTGGATGATTTGCCGTATTAGTGATTCTACCGTGGTGTATATTCTTTAAAATCTATACAATTATTTACATTTAAGGAAAAGTAATATGACTGTAGGCCTGTGTCGATGGGTAGACACTTTATGTACTGGTATTATCAATGACTAGGATCTCTTACAAGTGCTATACACCTTAACACGTCAATACGGACTCGTACGTACAGGAGATATGTTACTTAGAAGTCTTACCTCACATTAGTAATACACAAATACGTGTGATTTACTCATGTTTAGATGTGTGACAGACTTGGAAGTTGGTTGTGAAGAAATTGGAAAGTTATATGAGTCTATTGTCTACATATGTAATTTATGACGTTCACATTGGACAACTACAATACCATTTTGTGAGACTACGCAGAGTTACCTTAACCAGTATCGTTATTGACGTGTTGTGGCATTAACCGGTAAGTTATTTGTAAGTTATTGTTAATTTATTTGTTATTTGTGTACGTCAACATTCTTTTAATGTTTTGTTTTAAGTCAACACACTAATTGTAATACACTTTGTTATGTTTTGAAGAAAGAATACCGTCTGTTAGAACAATGGCTTTAAAAAACCCTTCTTTTTATATATTTCTTATTCATTCAACAAAACAATGAATTTGCAGAAGTCAAAATATCAGCATCTTGTTTTGGTGTATTTGAGACAAATCTTGAGATCAATTCCAAAAGTTATTCTTTTATCGGATGTTAACGCTACCAAACTCTGTGTTCGTATATCAAAAGAATTTGACAGTCACTTTGTAACTATTTATTGTGTTATAGCTATCAGTTCCTGTGTGTTAGTGAAGTTACGGATATGCATTTTTATTACCATATAAAATATACATACCTAGCGATTCTAAAGCATACGGGTAAACATTACAAAATACATGCACGCTCTGCTCCTGAAACTCACACTCTCTAACCGACAACAAACTCGCCTGTTCTATGCCAAACAACAACAAAATTGCCCAATAGAATAATGCCTTTATAGTGTGGCTCGATTCTATTGAAAATAAATCATTCGTCCATGGTATACGTCAACAATTTCCAATCTTCTTGTATGATAAGGAAGAACGCTACCATTATCCCAGATCATTATGTAAAATCATATCTTCGTGAATTGTTGCAAGCGACCTTTATGTTACGCTATGATGTTTGTCAAATTTTTAATTTTTAATTCTAAGAAACATATTAAAATTGATAGTTTTTTTTATAATGTTTAACAACAATACATGACAATGGTTTTTTTTTTAAAAAACCAGACATCCAGAAAAAGTAATATGCAGTAATTTTGTCAAAAGCCCTTAACAACAAATTTTGACTTGCATGCCACGTTGACCACAGAGAAAAGAGGTAGTCAATGCATTTCTCCAACATGTTAGACACAGCTTATCGTCAACAAGAAATAAAGACTAAGTACCAGACTTAATTTGTGTTACAAATGTCGACAAAGACAAGTTCAAGACAAACGGTTAAGTGACCTTGACCATGTAGTCAAGTTAGAATACGTCCGATGCTGTACTTCCGGTGCGTCTCGAGAACATTTATAAATTTGTCTTAATTAAATATAAAGAAAACGAGATTCGCCATCATCAATAATAAGGTATGTTCAAACAGAATGGATAACAAACGTGGACAAACTTTTGAACCTGTTAACCAATTTGATTAGATGTTGAGCGACAACTTGAGTCCTGCACGCACATCTCATTGGAAAACGGACTAAATTATTCACGTTTATACCACATCGTGTTAAAGAGGACATAAAATAAATTGTATTAAAGAAATGGCAGTTTACAGTGTTTAAACGATCTTAAATATTCTCACCTTAGACGTTGAAGCTCGACATAATTAAGTCTTTGTGGAAATTGAATTTTTCTTGATACGAAACTGTGAATATTGCATCGTTTTCCAGCTGACACAAATGGCTGAAATGTTGGGGTTTTTTATAATAAAATGTGAACAAACTTTTCCCAATACGTTTCAAAAGTATTTGAAAATGTTGAAATAGAATAACTTTATACGATTTTAGAAATGCCAAAACCATTTAGGTACAATATGTTTATAAACACGACGATAAAGTTCTTAAAACTTTATATGAAAAAAACCTTGGTAAAATATTTTGCTTAAACGCTAATATGATCAAAGGAACATGTTTAATAATTTTTTGAGTTTGCTGTAAAAAGAATTTAGCGTCTATATTCATGAGATCTATATCGGCTGATGTGAGTAGTAAATAATGCTTTTGTTACTGGGTTAAAGTAAGATCATGATCAATGGTAAACAGTTCTTCTCTTCATTATCTAAATATACCTATCCGCGGGGAGTATATTCATATTCCAATCATACAGAAATCTTCTCAACCCTTAGCACAGCTACCAATACATCACAATATTATTCATTTAAACTTGATACCCAACGTGGAATCAATACAATATCGTCTTTATCTTGTATTGAGTAAATTTGAAGACTTTCCATGATATTGGAAGCTTATTAGGACATATCTGTCATACAAATAAGGATAGGTGCGCGCATATTAAGTATTTTTACTTATATCAATAGTAAATTAGATATCCTGTGGTGATTTAAAAATTATGTATAATAGTTAGACGATATTAGGTCTGTATTGAGCAACTTTTAATGAAAGTCTCTTTGATATCCAATACTGATAATGGTTGGGTATTTAACAAACTAAATATGCCTATCAATGTCTGAGGTTTATTTAAATAAGTGACAATATAGATGTTGTATAGCGGTTATAACACTACCACAGTGACAACGATGCACAACGATCACACAATATATCAAATAAAAGGAACCCCGCGCCGGAAATACATAAATCTTAAAATTATAAAAAGAATATACAAATTGAGTAAATATTAACGATCCGTATTCAACCAACAAGATGTGAATACACTAATAACAATATGCGTTTTTAAATATAGTGCCTCTCTCTATATAAGTGGGAAGGTTTGTGATTACGGCCATATTCAACAACATGTACAGTTATCATACCAGGTTTACCCAGTGTTGTATGGATAATTTACACGGTTTTCAATGACCTATGTACAGGCGCGGTGGAATCTCGGCAGCGTCAAAAACTAAGACGTTAAATTCGGTAATCTTCTCGCTCCATGCTAAGCACTCATCATTGCTAGGAAGAAGAAGGACTCGTTGGCTCGGTGTCGGGATAATATGACCGAGTAAAGTATCATGTCAAAGTGTCCGCGGCGTGATATTTCAATGAAACAGCACTATAAAGTTGCCATAAGTACGCACTGTTACAAACAGACACCATCTCGATATGACTTATGCATGAGTTGAAGGGACGCTAAACCCCAATATAACAAACAAACAATCAATGACGTATGTGGTTTCTGTGTTGATAGTTCACAGGCACTTCAATGACGTATTTGTTTATTTTGTTTAAATTAGTATGTAAGAAAACAATCACGTTTTATCTTTAGGAGAAATCTTGAATCGATATATTAGTAGATGTCGTATGATGACAGAGATCAAAGTTTAAACTGATTAGTAACACTTAAACATAACATGTACTATAGTGTGAGGTCGTATTGTCATCTAAAAGATAAAAAAAAAATGTACATGTTAAATACATCGATCGACTTCCCAATCACAGATTACTTCAGATAGTTTTGTTTAAATGTGTTGAATCAAATACAAACGATGGGTCACAATTGTAAATGTTTCTTTTAGGAGTTTTTCTGTGCGCATTTCTTCGAATGTTGCCATTTTATATGTTATAAAATGCCAAAGTTCGAAGAAATGCACACAGAAAAATATAATTGTTAATTAATCTATCGGTAACATTGACCAGCAAAAATATTTTACTCCAAATTGATTTGGCTTTCATTGATATTGGTATTTGTGATTTACTAAGTTTGTTCTATAAATATGTAAAAGGACAGGGTTGACAAAAGGTCTGAGTTAATGTATAAACAGAATTGGTCAAAGATCCAGTTCGAAGGTAACATATCAAACTGATCCTTTGGCCAAATCAACGTTCCTAAATTCCTTATATATAAACATTAACATAAATCTAAATCAAACCACACCGAACTTCCTACCACTTAGTTCGTGACCTAGTTATGATATTAATCAGTACATTAATCTGATTAATTAGTCCGTCCTACTTATCGTCACAGTCCGATCAGATCAAGTAGATACTAGTCAATGCCACCACTGTTTACGTGCGATTGTTTTAGAACATGTTTGTTTTAATGTAGGGGGTAGCAGCTACATTTCCCACGGAAATACATGGGAATTTTATGTCATAACTTTAATCTAATGTGGCATGTTTCTACTGAAGGAGCGTAAACTGATTAGACCTTCTTTGTCCGAGTTTTTTTCGGAAAACTAAGTATTTGCATACAACACCTAATATAACGGATTATTGGTAAAGTTTAACCTCATTGTTAGATGAAATATGAAAGGATCTTAAAAATAAGATAAAGCAATGTCTAATAATAGCGATATAGTCTCGTCACGGCCCTGTGACCAACGCAGTAACTCAATGGAAGAGAGTTCGCATTGAGTGCGGAAGGCTGCAGGTCCGATCCCCGGCCGCGTCACACTCAAGAATTTAAATAAGGCAATCTTCTTGCTCCTTGCTAAGTACTAAGTATTCGTGGGTAGGAGAAGGACAGGTTGGCTCGGTGTCCGGATAATGTGGTCGTGCGAAGTATCATATCAATATGTCTGCAGCCTGATATTTCAGTGACACAACACTATATAAAATCAGCATCAGTGCACACTCTCACAAGCAGATACCGTCTCGATATGTCCTAGACATGTGTTGATGGGAACGTTAAGCCCCAAGGAAACAAATGGCAATAATCTGTTTTGTAAAAGTATACAGTCATGTTTGTTTGTTTATTGGTGTTTAGCGTCCCTTTATCTCACGTATTGGTTATATCGAGACGGTGTCTGCGTGTGACAGTGCGCACTTATGGCGAATTTATAGTGATGTCTCACTGAAATAGCACACCGCACACACACTTACATGATACGTCACTCGGTCACATTATCCTGACACCGAGCCAACCAGTCTCTCTCTGCTGAGCGTTTAGCAGGGAGCGAGAAGATTGGTGAATTTCAACGTCTTGGGTTTTGAAGCGACCGGGATTCGAACCCACAACCTTGGATTCTAGCACCAGTCTACCAGCACGAAGCGAACGCTCTAACCACTGGGCCACCGTGTTGGTTAAGGTGTACAATCTACGCCCGTGTATATACCATTATTCGCGTTATAAATACGACTTGTATGACGTGTGTCATTGGTTTCGCTGTTTATTGAATTTTTCACTCGATATAAAACATAAATAATTTTACTCATTCAATAATAGTGCATAGATCAAGTTAGACTTTTTGACATCTATAGTTAAATATTTACTAGAAACGCTAGGTAAACAATGCAGACTTTTATCTTTTAAATGAATATTTACCAAACTTAGCACTGGAATCTATAGCTTAAATCACGATATCTTTCCTGAGAGATCACCATAGAATTAATTAAACAACCTATTAATGCGTCAATACAGGGTTTTAAAACTCTTTATTTCATTGTATAAGTTAACATATCATTTTATGTGTGTATTCACCGCATATCCTTGATGTGTGTAAGTGATATATTCACGCTCGTTTGTTATCAGCGGTACGACGGTTACGCGCTCTCGTTGATCATGAGATATGTTTTAATTCCAGGCGATAAGAACCGGAGTTGTTTGACAGTAGGGGCAATTTATTAACAATCAAGTAGCAAATTTAGGAGGTATTTTAAGTGAAGTCAATTCAATTCACTCAGTGAAGTCGGCGTTCATGTAAGTACAGAATTATTACGTAATGTGTAACATGTTTAAGAAATTTAAACGTTTAGAAACATTTGATGCAAGTTGTGGTATATCTGAAATAATCTGTTATATATGCAATGCTTAGGATGAATTGGCTCTTTACTTAAAATTCTCAACAGAGCAAATTTTTTTGTTTATTACGTTTTAACTAGGAAATTATGAATTGTATTTATAGTGGCCAGTGTCGCGGAAGGATTACACATTTATTAAAATCACAAAACTTACTTAAACCTGGGATCAATATACCAGCTTTAAAAATTGTCGATAAAAACAAATCAACACATAAAAACAATTTACTTTCTTTGCTAAATGAAAAGTCATATTAAAATATATTTCCCCATAAAATGGTCAATATTTGAACGGAAGTAAAACGTGTCTCTTCTATCGTGTAATAAGCTTGGCATAATCTATAAGGTCTGTCCGGGTGTACGACAGCCCCACATATAATGCTGAACTATCTGTATTTGCCCTCGCATTAATGCATGCTTTTGTAGCTCGTTCTGACTCGACGCAAACCCACGTGCTACTTGATTTTGATTTATTTACCCGGAGCTTTGTTTCTGTCTTATGTTACTGTAATACACATTGATTTATTATCCTGAAATCTTAAAAGCGTAAAACGCTAAATCCTTATCTACAACGCTAATCTGAAAAAAATCAACTTCCTCACGAGGGCCTCGTCTTTGAAATATGAAAGTAAAGAGTCCGGTCTTGAACTTTATTTTTCACAAAAAATCAATAGCTTTCGTATTCACTATGACGTCGACTGCCGAGTCTTGAATATTTAATGCGAAGTTTCGACTATATGCTACGGGGTCTTTATTATTAACTGCGAAGTCTTGTTTATTTACTACGGAGTTTTGTTTTTTTCCTGCGCATTTTCGACTATTTACATCGGAGTCTTGATTATTTACTGTGGACTCTTGGTTATTTACTGCGAATTCTTTATATTTACCGCGAAATCATGACTATTTACTGCGGAGTCTTGATTATTTACTGCGAGATCTCGACTGTTTACTGTGGAAATTCGGCTTTTATTGAACAATCTCTTTACAACGACCATGTCTGACTTCGTCGTTATAGTGTGTCACTATAAAAATTGCTGTTATAATGAACAAAAATAGTTCAAAATAATTCTTAACATTTACTGTTATAATGAAAGTTTCTGTAATGAAAAAATATGAGCAAACGATGGAATTCTAGCTTCGAAAGTTGATTCCGTATTCCTTATCCGCAAGACAAAAATATTCACACCATTCCTTATTCCTTATTCCATTCCTTATTCGCAAGACATCAATATTCACATCATCCCGTATTCCATTCCTTGTTTGCAAGACATCAATATTCATATAATTTCTTCTTCCCTTTTCCATTCCTTGTTCGCAAGACATCAATATTCACATCATTCCTTATTCCTTATTCCTGATCCCATTCCTTATTCGACCTCCCAATTCCTTATTCAAGATTAATTCCTTTTTCGACTTCCTCTTTACTTATTTAATCTCTTAACTGTTCCAAATTTAGTAATATTTACAACTGTGAGTGCGAGTTTGCTTTATTTAGGTTTTACAACCCTTTAACTTATGTCTAGGTCATATCGAGACGGTGTCTGCTTGTGACAGTGCACATTGATGGCGACTAGATAGTGCTTTTTTGACGCCACCGGGATTCGAACCCGTAATTTGGGTTCTAGCACAAGTCTACCAGCACAAAGTGAACGTTCTACCGATTGAGCCATCGTGCTGGTTTTTACAACTGTGATATGTCGCATCGCTTCAATAGACCACATAAAAGTTTTTCAATATATTTTCAATGGACACCTCGTGTCTTGTGGAAGCCTTCCACTTTTGTTTACATTTTAAAATGTGCAGAATTATATTGAATAAAGTTAACACGTTTGATTTGGATTGTGTCATTGTTTTAAATGAAATATTGTTTCGACACATTGTTAATCATGTTAACAATTATAACTTCAGTAATTAAGGTACAGTATATCGGGAACTAATTATCGTTTGCTACGTGCTACACGGGCGCGCCGACTCGGTGGTAGAGTGCATGTTCGCTTCGTGAGGGTAGGCACGAGTTCGAATCCCAGGAGGGGGTTCTAAGCCCAGCCGCGTCAAAACCCAATACATTAAAAAAAGGTAATCTTCTTGCTCCCTGCTAAGCACTCGTCATTACTGGTTAGGAGAAGGACTGGTTAGCTCGGTGTCGGGATAATGTGACCGTGTTAATGTGTCTGCGGCGTCATATTTAACTGAGAAAACACTATAAAGTAGCCATAATTATGCGCTGTTACAAGCAGACGCCATCTCGGTGTGACCTATACATGAGCTAAAGGGACTTTAAACCAAAAACAAAAAACAAAGTATGTGTTGCAAGCCTCGGGTTAATACGACTGTTCTCTGGCGGATATCTTTATCGTGCGTTCTACAGCGACAATAGTACATATTTGGATTATGTTTATGAATATCATAAAAGCTTTGAAAGCTGCGAAAACTGATTGTGATTTTTAATATAAGGATTGACTTTCGATGTTGTTGAGTCTATGGGTTATTGGCGTATCAGCTTTTTGCGAAAATGTAATTTTATCTCCATAAACAGCTGTTTCAGCCATAACCCGTACAAGCAACGACAACGAAAGTCAACCATTAATTCCATCAATCTTTACATGTTATATATTGCCATGAGTCTGCACATTTGTTTAAACTTGATTTAAATTCAGATATTTAGATCCTAGTCCAAATGTTTTATGGTTGTACTCAAAACTGATATGAGATTTTCAAGCGTGCGATAAGATAGAATTCCGGTTTTAAAGGAGTTATTCTGACCAAATCTGGTTCCTGATTGATTTGAGTTGAATTACATGCGAGAAACACGTCTTGTATTGACACAAGCTGATTTTTAAGCCAATCTCATATAGTGATAGATTACCGTCTTCTACTCAGCGATAGTTTTATTTACATTTTGTGATTGGTCTTGGAATGCATTTGTAAATATTTCATTCGTAATCTCCCGGTTTTCAATGGTTCGTTGTTTTTAGTTGTAAAATAAATATTTAAAATGAGTGCTAATATATGGTCAGATTTATAAGAAATATGGTCCTATATACTCGATATAATAGTACTTGTCGGGTACTTGGGTGACATTTTATTGTGTACAATATTTAGTGTCATGAAGTTTAAATCAATCTTGCTCTCCAATTTATTGGTGAAAAAACTAGGCTTAAGGGTACCGTTAGGGTACTGTTGTCGATACGAAGATTCAACTTTAAGCGAGAGTCTTGAACTTGAAAAACACAAGAAAGCTAAATATCACCCGATCAATGACCGCAATGCTTTGCATTTGACGACGTTGCAATGCAAATGAACACAAAAAATCGGACTAGCAAGTTCTGAGATCAAATCAAAAACGTGTGAGCCAAGTTGAAGCCCTATTAGCAGTTTGGCAATAGTGATGGAACGCCAAATCTACATAAACTCATATATTTGAAGAGCTCTTCAAATAGTTATAGAGTTCTCCAAATAATTAGAGAGCTCTTCAATCAAGTGTTGATATCACTAATTGAATTAGAGCTCTCTCCAATTGATTTGAAGAGCTCTCAAATTATTTTTTGCTATCCCTATATAAGTATTGCTAGCA
>JAUMGZ010206414.1:0-12213 GCA_032359645.1 Pododesmus macrochisma | reverse complement strand
ATTTTTGGCACGGAGAACCAACTTTGTTCAAGGAGTGACCCTTGGATCAAAAATATTCAATTGCCAATCCAGATGGATGTTAAGGCCCCATGGGCCTCTTGTTTGCAATACACTACTAATAATATCATATACCAGTTCACAAAGCAAAGAAATGATAAATGTCGGACATAATTTCAAAATCTGTTTTTAGCCCCTTACTTTTCTCACTTAAGAATGTCTGAATCAGCCTAAACATATGAAAAATATCAGAAGCAAGATGAACTGAAAATATTGAAAATGACAATCCTTATTTGGCATGTAAAATCTTTCCATAAGCCGGATAAGGTCCCTCTGTAGTGTAGTACATGTGAACAATTATATTATTTGTTATAATAAGGCACTATAGACATTGATGTCATAGTATGGCATCTAATAGTTTGATACTTAATCAAAAGGTTGTTTAAAACAGAAATCTCACTCAGTTCAAGGATAATTTTTTCTGGAACTTTTTGCCAGGTTTATTTCCCATTTTCACTTTGGAATCCATTAAGAATATCAAGAATATAACGAAATGAATATGTCCAACATGGTGAAATTGTGATGTAGATTGTGAGGCCTAAAATTTGATTTTGAAAAATATACATAACACTTTTTGTCCCCTGCTTTTCGAAGAAAATCGGGGGAATATTAATTAGAGTCTGTCCCTCTGTCGGTCTGTCGCGCTTTGGTTTCCCTGCTCCAACTGCTCTAAAATTGTCTGATTTCATCTAAATTTGGTAAGCAAGTACACAAGGACAAGACTCAGGCTAAGTTCGAATGCCAATGCGATTCGTGCATATTTACACATATTAATTAGCTTACTAAATTCTCATTGGTCAATCGGTTTCCGTGCTCTAACTGCTTTAAAAATGGTCTGATTTCCACCAATTGTGGTATGCAAGTACTTAATGACAATACTTGGGCTAAGTTTGAAGGCCAATGCGATTCCTGCATATTTATGCATATTAATTAGGTAACTAAATTCTCATTGGTTAATTGGTTTCCGTACTCTAACTGCTTTAAAAATGGTCTGATTTCAACCAAATTTGGTATGCAAGTACATAATGACAACACTAAGGCTAAGTTAGACATGTTAGAAGGCCAATGCGATTCGTGCATATTTACGCATACTAATTAAGTTACTAAAATCGCATTGGTTAATCGGTTTCCGTGCTCTAACTGCTTGAAAAGTTATCTGATTTCAACCAAAGTTGGTATGCAAGTACAAGACCCCGGCTAAGTTTGATGGCAATTTTGATGAGTGCATATTATTTAGGTTACTAAATTCTTATGGTTAATCAGTTTCCGTGCTCTAACTGCTCTAAAAATTGACTGATTTTATCCAAATTTGGCATGCAACTACACAAGGACAATACTCAGACTAAGATTGAAGGCAAATGCATTTCATGCATACTAACGCATACTAATTAGGTTACTAAATTCTCAGTGGTTAATCGATTTCCATGCTCTTAACTGCTCTAAAAATTGTCCGATTTTACCAAAATTTATTATACAAGTACACAAGGACAATACTCAGGCTAAGGCCAATGCAATTCATGTATATTTATGCATATTAATTAGGATTTCCATGCTTTAACTGCTATTAAAGTGGCCTAATTTCATGTACATTTTGGTCTGCACATACATAATGACAACATTTAGACTTTCTTTGACATCCAGTGCGATAAAAGCATATTTTTACAAAATTCTATTTACAAAGATTGTCTACTTTCAATTAAATAATACATAACACTCACTCTAAGCTTTTCAGAAAATGCGATTTTATTTTTAAAATTTTCATCTAGCGGGGGACATTTATTCTACGAATTTGCTTGTTTTCTTTTAAAATGTCACATGTCTTTTAATCATTAGAGAATTCATATTCAAGTTTATGATATAAAACAAAGTAATTGGTAAGGGTCAAGGACTAATTTTATTATACACATTTTACTTCTACCAATCTTCACCCATGATATACTGAAATACAATTCTAAATGGTTTCCAGACAGTAACTTTTATAGATCTAAGTACAACTGTATGGTGATATGATATTTCCTAACATGTTTGTTTCCAGTTTAATCTCTATCACAGAAGCAAGTCAATTTATTAACTTAAACATAAACTAGTGTTAAACTTGAACTGATTATTAACAGAGCTGTTGTTCAACATGACCTTTACACATCAACTGACCTTAAACTTGACCTGTGTATGCATGTATATATTAACTATTTCTTAGCTCTTTCTGACTCTTGTGTATTTATATTTACAGCCTGCAGTGTTAGACAACTTGCTAGGATCTATGAAATATGTCCTTACTGGAATGGGACTTCTCAGGATTAACTTGGAGAATCCTAAAAACCGGGTAAGTGTTAGGGCTTATACAAATCCTGGCTCAAAGGAGTGACAAAAGTCTGTATTAGTCATGCTCTTATGCCAGAGGTTGTGTAATATTGAGTAATGTGTGGTCTGACTTTGGTAGACATTATATCAATTATTTATTTACTGTTTATTAGTAGCATGTACAGAAAGTGCTCGGTTGGTAAACATATTAAACAATTTTCCTTAAGTGAAATGTTAGTATATCAATTAAGATTTAAGATGAATTCAATTGTGATATGATAATCTAGGACTTTTATCTTTCTTTTCTCATCTAGAAAATGTCTAAAGCTGAACATTCAACATTGTTAGTTTCCTATATTGATATTGTCTACCTTTTTCTTCCAATCCTTAATATTTTGTGGAAAATTTCAACCAAACCACCCTTATTCTTTAGAAACAAAAACAATTATTAGTGGGAGTATTCAATGGTAGACCTTTCATATGACTGACATCACAATTAAAATGGATTGCATTGCATTACAAAATATGACATAGATTATTGTTAGTCAATACTACCGGGTATATATATATTATGTTGATTTGATAGCCTACGCCAGTCATCAGGCCAAGCAGCAGATATATATTTTAGGTCTGATTTAGACTAATATAATTCTATATATTGATCTCAGTGTTGACATCTGTTACTCCTGTCATGTGTTAAACATTTTAAGCTTTTTCAATCTCTTTTATGATTCAAGTTTTGTTGGCCGCCCCTGACACATGAGAGTGACAAAATACTCCACAAGATGGTGCACGTTTCACTTAATATGAATGTGCAGTAATTGTATATGTATACAATGATTGAACCTTTCTGTGGCACGAGATACAAAGGATATAGATCTATGTTTACAAAGATTTAACCTCAATAAATGTAGGCTTTCATTTAGATATTGACAAGTTAAACAGTGTGATATGTGGATAATATAGATGACTACATTGTCACTTTCTTTATGTTAATAAATTAAGAATAGAACTCATTCTGATTGTGAATTTATAGAATGCCATGCATGTACATTTAACGACTTGGCAGACCATTAGACATTATTGTCATGAAGTCTATTTTTATTTTAATTCAGAATGCAAAATCAAGTACTGAAATAACAATCTGTAGGGCAACACACTTTTATTCTACCAGTATAACTTTATCAAACCTTTCTTATTGCAACCAGTCTGTGCAGCAGAATTCACTGATAGATTGCTACCTGTATTTGTGTATAAATATGTTAGATTGCTACCTGTATTTGTGTATATATATATATATGTATATGTTAGATTGCTACCTGTATTTGTGTATATATATGTATGTTAGATTGCTACCTGTATTTGTGTATATATATATGTTAGATTGCTACCTGTATTTGTATATATATAGATGTTAGATTGCTACCTGTATTTGTGTATATATATATATGTTAGATTGCTACCTGTATTTTTCTATATATACTAGATGTAAATGCATGTATCTATGGGTTTAATAGTGACACTGTTCAATGAAGACAGATTATTTTATACATGGGTTATTCAAGGTCGTGTCTGATCAAAACAACTGTTATCAATGCTACATCAAACATGGTACAACCATACCTATACCTTCAGTTTATTGCTTTTTATAAACATCTAAACACCTGGTACAGGCTATTTCTTTGTTTGTTTTTAAGTGAAGAAGCTTTGAATAACATTTATCTGTAGATCTTTGTATATGTTCTAAATTTAAAAAAAAAATGTGACTAGGAAATGGGAAATAAATTAAACAAAGTAGTTTGGTTATTGAATTATAAACATAAAAGGTGTTGAATTGGCAGATATATGTACCTACATGAACACTAACAAGATATATGACTGAAAGAAATGCATTTAAATTGAATATTTAAATTTACATACACAATAATTTTCAATTTATAGTAATTATCAGACACATACATTACATGGTTTCAAATTTGTCTTTGCTTGAAGGGAGACAACTCAATAAAATTTGTTTGTTATTTTCATATTTCAGGCAAATGCTCAAGCTATCCTTACATGCACAAGGTGCTTTGATAAACATCATGTGATGCATAGCCAGATATATAATGCCTTGAAGTGTCTTTGGCAAGATAGAGGTGTTCGCAAGGCTGTATCTAAAGGTTACGAATATGAACTCAATGACTCGGCTATCTAGTGAGTTATAAAACATCTTGTCATTTCTTTATTCTTTATATATACCTCTTTATTTGTAGGTTGTTGTTTTTAAAAGATAAAGTGGTCTTAATTCAGTTGCTTTATCAGCAATATGTATTTTTATTTGAATAAACAGTACACTGTTCTCATCATGATGTTTATTCATGGCTTTATTAAACCATGAATCTTATATTATTAGCAAAACATCGTAAGTTTTGTAAGATCTATGTTTTCTTGCACAGTTTTCAGATTAAATATATCTTCAGTGGAGATTGTATATTTATTTCTGTATCATAATCAAGACAGGGTTTAAGTTTATATTTAGTTATAACTGAAATCCCATAGATAAACATAGAACCTTATTATTTTAGAACAAGGTAATATTTAGAAATAAAGACATATGTTTTGACAATATTTTTAAAAATCTTTGTTTTGTCTCTTTGCAGTTATTTTGAAAATATTGAAAGAATATGCAGTCCTTCATTTATACCATCTTCTGTGGATGTACTGCGTGCCCGTGTACGCACCAGTGGAATTATAGAAACCTGCTTCAAAGTCAATAATATTCTTATAAGGTATGTATAATTATTTCTCCTATGATCCATATAGGTTACGTCACTCTGGAGAGGTGGGTTTTATTAATTTATCCCACATGTTAGATAACATCTAGCTCCGTTCCTATTGGCTGAAACCTGAATAGAAATGACGTCACAATACTGTGACCTCTCACACAAACGATTTACACCGTTTCTACATACACACCTGATAAAGTTCATTCTTCAAACCAGTATATTTACCTATTGTTTAAAGAATTTTAATTTTAGAGTTTATATTTTAAAACACAGCAATAAAAACGACTATTTCTGTTCCTTGTTCGTGCCTGGGTCAAGAAAACTATACGCAGACGTCATCCAACTCGGGTAATTCCAAATATCAACAATAGATATTTTTACTGACAGAAAATCGTAGGAGAAAATGGCACCACACCTTGTTACGATTGGATAAAACCCGATATCCAATCGTAACTCTTTGGGGAACCTATATATATTTGTTTTAAATATAAATATTTGAAAATAGCAACTTGCCCATTATTTTATCAAATGTATTTAGATTTGCTGACATTTACGGTACCAATACTGTTCTCAAAACATTGATATTCATTATGCATCTTTCATGCATTTTCAATTTGTTTTCTAAGGTACAAAATGTTTAAAGTGAATATAAAACTTATTCACTGATCACATACAGTAAAAATAAATAGGAACATAATATGCTTATAAGCGTTATTTAATGATAGGTATTGAATCTTGTTCCAGATTATTTGATGTCGGAGGTCAGAGGTCAGAGCGGAAGAAGTGGATACAATGTTTTGACAATGTTAATGCCATACTGTTTGTAGCAGCTCTCAGTGCTTATGATATGTGTTTATATGAGGATCCTCATGTGGTAGGTTACATAACTCTGTCTTACTTCAGTGGAAATGTGTCTTAAAATATGTGTAGCTATGTTCCTTGTATATGTAGTCACAGTCAGTTACAGGCGTAGTGGTAGAAAGTTTGCCTCTTGTTCCTGTAGGTGGGACTTGATACCCAGCCACATCAAACCTAAGACTTTAAAATTTGGTAACCGTCTCGCTCCCGGCTAAGCATTCAGCATTTCTGGGTAGAAAAAAGATTGGTTGGCTGATTGTCAGGATAATTTGATTGATTGAAGTATTGTGTCAATGTGTATGCGGCGAGATATTTCAGTGGGACAGCACTATAAAGTCACCATCTTTGTGCAATGTCGCAAACAGACACTGTCTTGATATGACCTTAACATAAATTTAAGGTACGTAAATCCTGAATAAAAAACAAACAAACATGCTTCGATAAGAAATAGCACAGCAAATTGATAAATGAAGTAAATAGTATAGATATTTAAGAGGATATATCTTTCTTTTTTTGTGAGTGTAGTTTATCAATCCAAAAAACACTTTGGCCAATCTAGAAACCAGATGTGGGAAACTCCTTAAAAGAAAGAGGATAGTCCAGAGGTTTATAGTTTGACTAATGTAAAAATAAGAATAAATAAGTATAGAAGATGATATATGGTAGCCCTATTTTTATTAAACCTACATAAATGTGTTGGGAAAAGTATCATATAAAAAATGTGTAATTTACATATTAAAAGGTTTATAATTAATACTCTTTAAGGAAAATTACCGTATTTTCCAGATTTAAAGTTGCATCTGTATGTAAGCCGCAGGGCTTCTTTTTGGGGATTTTTTGGTATAGAAAATTTAAGATTGTATGAAGGGAGAAAACACGTATTGTAAGTAAGATTGATTTGAAATATGTTAAGGGAGAGCACTCCGTAATGTATGCAATTTATGCACTACAGTTGTTTAAATCTTTATTTCAGAACCGTCTTCAAGAAAGTTATAAACTTTTCAAGGGAATATGCAATAATAGGTTCTTCAAGGACACCTGTATGGTAAGTGACCTCTATCATTATATTGTCTATATATTGGTAGTGACATAGTATTGATATGTGTCTCATTCAAATCAAAGCTTAATGTGTAGTAAAAACTTGCCTTTAAAACTAATCATGGTTTGTTTTCAATGATTTGGCTAAAATTTATATAGGAAATGATGACACAATTTTTAACATAAATGAATAAAAAATGATAACTGTTATAGATAAGATACATATAAAAAATGATATTATACCGGTAATACATTATGAAGGTTATTCTAAAAATAACGATAATGTCCCAAGGAAAATAGAGAACATATTTGACAAGTGTGATACTGTATTTGTATAATCAAACATCAAATTTTTTTCTTGGTACAGATTTTATTTTTAAACAAACTGGATCTCTTCAAAGACAAAATACGACATTCAGGGAGACACTTACGTCACTTTTTCCCAGAGTTCAATGGTAAGTCCTTTTCTTACTCAATGCTTGGATATATCCTGCCAATTCTTAATTCATTTTTAAGGAATTCAACAAAACTTTAAATACTGGTACGTATGAAAAATTTAGATAAGATAGCTATTAATGGCTTCATTTACTACGTACTAACCTGTCAGTATCTGAAGATGCACCCGATAGAGTCTGTCGCCTTGATCCTTTTGTTTGCCAATAAAAACACTATCAGCAAAATCTATTTGGCACCTTTGAAATACACAACATTTTACATTTACATAAAACTGTCTTTTATGATTAAATTAATATAAACTTTTATTCCTACCTGGTATCTTGTTTTAAAAAGAGTTACTTAAAATTAGTTTTGACAAATTTTAAGTTAACGTTGTATTATACCCAGGATACTGTACACTTGATGTACAGAGTAAATCTATATTGTTTAACAGTTGACATTTTAAAGCTTTGTTTTTTAACCTTTGAACGTTTTATTTCAGGTCCAGACAAGGACGTTGATAAGGCAGCAAGATTTATACAGCGAGAATTTCAAGCTCAAAATCGTAATCCTTCTAAAGTTGTGTACCCGCATTTTACTACAGCAACAGACACTAGCAATATACAAGTTGTGTTTCAAGTTGTAATGGACTCAATATTGCGCCAAAATCTAGGAAACACAAGTTTGTTATAGCAAATGTTAATATTGAGTCATGAGTCAAATAGTCATTATCATATTGTTGTTTGAACACACTTATCACGCATAGTTCAGTGTTAAGCAAGTGTCTATTCAGGTGTGTTTTTTTAACATTCTGTTAAGTTTTGAAATTCTTTATCAATATTTGATGTTTTTATATGAGATGTAGGGAAACTTTTAAATCTATTAATAGTTTTTGCAGTTGAATTCACTGTGAAGTAAATTTTTGCATTTCTCTTTTACGTGTTACTTAACTGTATGTTTAAGAAACACTACAGTTTATCATAGAATACTGAACCATATTTTCCTAAAAGACAGAGTAGAAATTAACGATTTTGAAGAATAGAATTCAGTATTGTTTGTTCGTCATTTTGCAAATATCTTTGCAGCTTCACACATAGACAAAAATCTATGAAAATTGAATTTGAGTTACCTAGGAAAAGAAAAATAATTTCAATTCATATTTGGGTTGATGATACAATTTTCAAAGTTAAAAGATATGATCTTATCCCCGAGATCCAATGGGAATGAAACTGTTTTGCTTGAAGCAAGAGTTATCTTTCTTTTTCCCTTAAATTGAATTTTACATTTGCTATATAGAAAAGTTTTATGTTGCCTTTAACTGGAACATTATTTTGTTATTTATTCTGTAAGTTTATATTTGCTTATGTAAACTGATAGAGGAAGTAATAAGGAAGAAAACAAAATAGGCATTTCATGTACATTTGCTTGTGTAGCAGTATTTTGACATTATTCCTGCTTATATATTTATGTAACCAAAATGTCATAGGCACAAATAACTTGATACCTTGATAGTAAAGCAGGGATGCACAAGTAGTTGAACTGACTTAGAACTGACCATTCTCTGGTATGGACTTTGAACTGACCATTCTCTTGTGAATTAGTATACGCTTAAGTACTTAGATATACTATTGTCTATTGTAACTGTGTAACAGTTTCATATTACACTATGTTGTTAACACCTCACCATAAAACCACCCATATGTCATTGTGAATATATACATCAATATTATTTATTAAGGTGAATTTCAGAGGATCTCAATTTTGTTTTTACTTATGTGCACAAAACATATCAGTTCATTTTCATCAAATTAATAAATTGCACATGTTACCATAGAATGTATATATGTAAGCATTAATACAAGTACATGATACATTCCCATCTAAGTTTATATTTGCCTCAGTAAGACATGTTCAATCTTTGTTCATTTTGACATAGATTTGATTTTCCTTCGTTAAGCTGGCTATGCTTGTGCAATAATATGTTTTGCTTGGTGTAAGTCAAGATTTATATCCATACTGCTAGGTATTGTTTAAGATGTAAGTGACACTACTCAATAGTACATTTATTTTGTTATATTTTAGACAACACTTTTTAAATCAAGAACAGCAGGGAGTGAATTGTTAACACTTCCACCAAATTTTATTAAGTATTGAATATTTTGACTTAATCACTTCATTACTACCAACATTAAGCCTAACTGCTTTATAAGCATGTCGTCCTTAAGATATGGATTGTACTTGTCTTTTGTCTGCCAGTAAGTTTGATATTTTACTCCAAGAAAAGCAGGGAAAATGTTCCATTAAGATTCAAATTATCTCCCTTGTGTACAACATGACTAGGAGAAAAGTTGTGAAAGTAAATCAAGATATGCTTTATGTAATAATTATCTTGTTATGGAGCATTTGGCAATGTTAAGAACCATATTCCAATTTAATTAATCAAGTGTTTATGTGTTTTCATTCAATTAGAAGACAAACCATATTACATATTCACACCTTTTTTCACACAAACATGCAAATGAATTCTGAGTTTTATTATTGAGATTATTTAAAGTTTATAAATATTTGTTTTTATCATTTAATTACTTAATAATTCTAATCACACATTTCAACAGCCTAAAAGGTTATCATGCTTATGCATTGTAATATTTTGAATTTGTGCAATATTCATACAGGCAACAATGGTGTTAAATCAAATATCATAAAATCACGATACTTTCATATACATCTGATAAAGTCAAACTTTGTGTTTTCGTTACATATTCCTGATGTGTATGTTTTTGATATCAAAGTACACCTATTTTACATGGTTTCTACAATAAAATATATACATTCTTTCAACTGGCCATGTCTACAACACACTGTAAGTGAACTCCACTCATTGTGTGGTGTATCAATATCGTTTTAGAATGTTGTAATTTTTGTAATCAAAGCATAATGTCAGGATTAGAGTTATTTACACTGAAAATGTTAAGTTTTGCTTTATTTTAAGATTGAAACATGTCTACATTGACTACTAGATTTGTCAATTTGTCCTCCAAATGTAAGATATAAATGTTATAACGGTAATATACAAACATATCAGATGGTATGTTCAAATCACACTTAAATCAATAATTGGTTAAGTCTATGTCACTATACACAGCAGGAAAGTATCAACAGAACATTATGTTTTTCAAAGTGTTTAAGTCACAGTGCATCATCCTGTTATAACTGTGGTAATTGTAACCATAAAGCATACATGATTCTTATAATATATTTTTCTTATGAACAAACAGAACAGCAGGGTATATTGAAAATCAAAACTTACAGCCTTCATCACTATTTACTGTGATGGATTAGATATATTTTCATTTATCCAATGCCAAATTTTACTGATCACTTTCAAAGATTTTCTTATCTAAAATCAGATAAAATTGTATATGGTCAAATCATATATTGCACAAAACGACTTGACAAATTCTAGTCAAATTTGTTGTTAGCTTTTACAGAAATGTGTGCATATGTGTGTGGGTGCATGCATGGATGGTGTGCGTGTGTGGGTGTTATGTGGCTGCGGGTGTGATCAACATATTTTGGTTGAGTGAAAGCTGAAATAGTTTTGATGCAAAAAATGAAAATTACATATGATGTTATGTTTTCATTAAATACAAAAATTAGTTTGTCCAAACAACATTGGAAAAGTATGAATCAAAACAACCAGAATGAGTCATAATTTTATTGTATACTGCATAATGCAGCATAATTTGCAGTATTGAAGACTCAAGATTTGACAAAAAACAGTAAACTTTTGTTATTATTGGCAACATGCCTTTACTTAAAATGTACTAAAAAACTAATTTAAGTTTGTGTGTTAAAGAGTCAATCTGTTGTAACATTTATACTATTCTCAAAAATGTTATACTTCACTTCGACACTAATAACACTTATCTTGATTAATAAGTTGTTGTAAAGTCAGTTACAATTTCCACAGAGTTTCATATTAGTCCAGTAAATTGATTGTTATGAACTATAATGTCTTCCATTCTTCTGTGCCCATTTGTTATGCCAAAATATGTGAAGTATTGGTATGTAAAGTGCTACAAAACAATTTTAAGTAGATAAGAATTTTATCAAAATGAATTATGTACAGATTGTTTTAAGAGAATCTATTTAAATTGAATGTACATAGATTTTTATGAATGTAAAACAACGTTATAATATGCTGATGCAAGATATGTGGTTTATGTTGAATAAATTCTTCAGTGAAAAGTTTAAAAATGATTTGGAATTTGAGCAGTAGTTTTGTTTTCTGAGTTTTTCTTTTCAAACTTCTACTCCATATTAAAGAATGCTGTACAAGATTGTAATGATTTGTTTGATAGTAACAGTGAGTTTTTTTCTCTGAATTATTTTATTAATTCTCCGATCGAAGAAAGTTGAAAAGACTTGTTTGATTACCACCATCCAAGGCAATTGAATGACGTTTAGTACAATTACAACCATCTTAGCAAGCGAAGGATTAAGTCACAGAGTGTAACAGTTATAACCACACCAAGAAGGTAAAGGACTGAGTACAGTTATAACCACACCAAAAAGGTGAAGGACTGTGTACAGTTATAACCACACCAAAAAGGTGAAGGAATGAGTACAGTTATAACCACACCAAAAAGGTGAAGGACTGTGTACAGTTATAACCACACCAAAAAGGTGAAGGACTGTGTACAGTTATAACTACACCAGAAGGGTGAAGGGCTGAGTACAGTTATAACTACAC
>JAUMGZ010206404.1:0-12214 GCA_032359645.1 Pododesmus macrochisma | reverse complement strand
AATTCTATAACATAACATATAATTTAATGAAATGGTGTACAAAGATTGTTCTCTATCTGCTTAAATTTAAATCTTTACGCTCACAAACTTTCGATATAAGTTGCAGCGTTGGTATGACCAGTCAAGGCCAAACACATTGTTTTTTAGGGTTACACCAAGGAAAAATTTAGGAGGATTTTTTTTGAATAGTTCTGTATGCGTCTTGTGATCATCTAAATATAACCATGCAAATGTATTAACACAGTAACTTAACCATAAAAAGGATAATTCTGAGGCATATAATTTGGTTTAAAGCACTCAAAGAGCCAGATTTCGTCAACGATGCGAAATTGGATCGGTTGGTAATGTTTTATTTCTTTTTTGGCTTTATGGTCGGGGGTAAAAGTTAGGGAAAGTAGGGGGATCATAAACAGACATATTATTTTGTGGCCTAATATTCTTCAAATCAGGTTAAAACTACGCATTTTTGTTATTATTAAAAATATATTTTCTCGACAAGCGCAAGAACTCAGTGCTAAACATTCTAAGTTAAAACTAAGAACGCTAACACACACCAGTTAATATTTGGTTATACATAGGATATCATACAATTACCATTGGGACAATACTTGTTTTATTATATCAATTCAAATAAAAAATGAAAACACTCCATAGTGATATTAATGTTACAGACATCCTTTTCTTTAATGACAACAGTATTTTGAATTGTTATACATGATAACTTAAGTTATATTCCATTTTTGCTGCAATTCCATAAAAGTCTCAGCGGGCAACACAAACCTTTTTAGCAGGTAACATTCATCAGGAGGAGTTAAATTCGGTGCAAAAGTGTGGGTGACATAAAAGATATTTAGTTACGTGGTAAATTTTGGACAAATCAAAATAAACGACATCAGATTTAGTATAATAATAATATTGTCTATATCCAGGTACAGTGTATATTAAACATTTAATTTTGTATTGCATAAAATTATGAAGTTGTCTAAATTCGATGGAACGTTGCAGTTAACAGAGCACGAGTTCTATAAGAAATTTTTTAAATATAAATAATATGCAGTATTTTACCTGCTTATAAGAGCGTAAACTTTCACATTATTATAATAAATTCTTGAATACACATCACAAAGCCCATCGTCACCACGTTACACAGGTGTCGTGATGATGTAACCAACATAAAAGTGTTAAATAGCAGAACAAAGTTCAACCGTTAATAATCAACTTACTTCAAATTCCTTTTGCTAATTAACAGCATTTTTTCTATGCATTCTGTTTTTCTCCTTAGTTCTGCACAGCACGCATCATGGACTGCTTTTACTCGTCCCATTAAACTGTCAGCGCGCATGTTGACCATGTTGACACAAATCAAGACACTGCACACATCAACACAATATCTACCTTAGTTACATTGTGACGTCATCAATCAGTGACGTCATCCTATTGTCTTGCGTCATTCTTTTGTTTTACAGGAAATGACCAAAGGACGATGACCTGGATACCGTTTCACAAACATTTCTTAACTTACGAACTTTCTTAAAGTTACGATAAACTTACGAAGAAGTTAAGAATTCACAAAGAGCATTTCACGAAACTGTTCTTAACGTTTACTTAAGGACTTCGTAACTTAAGAAGTAGGAGGTATCCTCATTCCCATTTTTTGGAACTCTTTTGTGTGTTTTCCGGTCCGCGTGTTATGCTTTGACTTTTTAAATGCTTTATAAAGAATCAGAATTCTGCTGTGTTGGCCTTCACATAATCAAAATTTTAAAATGTGTATAGATAAACGTGTTCGTCCTCTTATCAATGTGTCCTTGAACTTGAATATGTGATAGACATAAAAAAGGACAAATTGCTTACAACATTTCAGCCCTGCCCAATCCGACAAATATGCATCTGTTTACATCTGTTGTATAACATACGACTGACTTTAAATGATTTATGCATTAAATTCTTAACTTGCTACAAGTTTTTTCTCTGTTTAGCGTCCACCTTATTTTCAAAACCCTACCTAGCTATCAGGTAAAAAAAACCCATAAACCTAAAAAACACGAACACAATTTTTGATAGGAAATTGCAATTAATGAACATTTCAAGAAAAAAATTAGAACAAAACACGGTGTATTGTTGAAGACACATATAAAACACTAACTGAAATATTTTACTTAAAATGGAAACCGTTTCGGCTTTTTTTCCGGCAAAAAAAAATTGGTAGACTGTGTTTATTTTTCATATTCAATACAAAAACCTACCCGCCCGCGGACGCTTAACAGAAACAAATTAGAATGGTCTAAGAAAACCCGAGCATAAAAAGGCACAGTTAGGCCATAGTTGTGTTTTCTGTTTTGCATCCTTTCCAATTTAAAAAAAACTAGCCAGCAAGGGGGAAAAACACAGAATCACTTTCGACAACGTTTAATTTATATTTGAATAAAAAATTGGGCAGTGTCAACTAATTGTACAAATTGATAAAGTGAATTATATTCACTCTTTTTGAGACAACAGGACAAACATGTGCAGTACCAGGGACAAAGACTCATGTCCCTTTCGACATCCTTTGATTTATATTTGAATAAAAAAAAAAATTGGGCAGTGTCAACCAATTGTACTTATTGATGAAGTGTAGTATATTTACTCTTTTGAGACAACAGGACAAACATGTGCAGTGCAAGGGACAAAGACTAATTTTTTTTAACATTTTTAATCTTAATACAAATAAAAATAAACAATAAAACAACTCCCATTAGTAATACAAATATGCAGTCTGAAACATGTCTCCATTAATATAATATTTGTAAGAGGAAAGAGTCAAACCTCTGCGTGAGACACACCCGTCCCGAATTCAAAAATGACTAGATTTATGAAACAAATCAATTGAAAAACAAATTGTTATAATAAAAAAAATGCAATCTGAAACATGCCTCCAACAAATATAATATTTACAAGAGGAAAGAGCCAAAACGCTATGTGAGACAGCCCCGTCCCGAATTCTAGGTCTAGCTTCGAAGCAGCCGTCAAAAAATGAATTTTGAATAGACAAGACCTCGGTAAATCAGAGCTGCAAAGCCAAAGAAAGGGAAGGGGAAGGGATGGTAAAAATCACGATGGTAATGATGGACAAGAAAAAGAGATTGAACAGGAATAAAACAAGCATCAAACAATAAAGCAAATCTTATTAAAACTTTTTGTGCCGAATGTTTTGAAAAAATATATATATAAAAATTAGATACGCTTTGATAATAGACACTTATGTATTAACAAAATTTCTTTGGAGTGGATTTAAATGATCAGAGCAACAATAAGTTGATGTACACACCAATCTAATTAAAACTAGACCTGTTTATTCCGCTCCTCGACGATACACTCCAATACAGGACCTAAAAATACCCCGTTCGAGGTCACCTCGGCATGACCTTTGCTCTTAGCCAATCAGCGCATCGCCTTCTTTATAGTCGGTGTCAGCGTTATAGAAAGTTCATCGTCTAGGAGCGGCATAATTATACAGGTCTAATTAATGTACACACATGGCAAACGTTTGATAAATCTGAAGCTAAAACATTTACATCTGTTCATGTATTTATATATTAATTTCTTTTATTTATAAAGTTATTAAATGGATTTAACTTTTTTACACTCTGATTTTTATTTCCTCAACATTAGCGGAAATTTATACATTCCTTATAAACATCTAAAATATAAATAGTTCATTTAATTTAATATCTGATTAGAGGAATGTGAAACAACACATTTGATAAGAGTTTTGTCTGAAAGAGCAATCGGTCGTATTTGAAACGTGTGTTTAGCTGGCACTGGCCAAGTTGTTGAAGTACCTTTTAATTTTTTACGAGTACTTTTGTGTTTGCTCTATTTCAAAAGCATACGGTTAACGAATATCATCGATGTTTTGTTTCGGTCACACGAACACTAATTATTCTTTTAAACTACATAAGCTATCATTAAAATAAAAAAAAAACGGACCTAACAAGAAATATCTTAAAAAAGATAATAAACAGTTTAGGGGTATACATTACTGCAAACGTTTATAAGATGTCCATTGTGTCTCAACGTTCATCTGGATGAAATAGGGCTGTAAGTAATTTTTTTAATAATTCTGACTCCAGAGTCACGCCTTGTTCAAACTTGGCTCCCTTTGGCCTAAATTTACTGAATGACAAAGCATCTAGTTTTTAAGAATAGTTTTTTGAAACATTACAAAATTCCTCATTAGAGCCCCACATGGCACCCCTTAGTACAAAGACCTGTCGTTTAAACAAATCTGAACGCTCTCCCCCTAGAGATGCCTTCTATCAAGTTTGGATGAAAATAATCCAGTAGTTTTGGACAAGTAGTCGAAAACATGAGACGTTAACTATAAGCAATAGTAGTGAACTTTGGCCGTTATCTTTTTAACTAAAGTTCACTGACATCTTAAATATACTTGGTTCTCCATGCACTAAAGTCACTACGTATCCAAGCATAATATATAATATAATAATAGCATTTCTATAGCGCTAATCTATAAAATCTATATTCTTAGCGCTTTACAACATACACCATTTTAAGATCACGAATAACAGGTTAACCATACAAGATAAAAAACACTAATGGATAAAGTAAAACATTGTATACACCTGAAAACTAAACTAGACAAAAATAAAAATTAAAGAAAAGAGCTGTTTATACAAGTTTTACCATTAGCAATATAAAATACTAATTACATTTAAATTGCAATGTATCTATTATGATATTAAACTTGTAAAACTTTAATGAAAACTAACAAGATATAAACACTCTAATGGATAATGGTAAAACATTATATACACCTAAAAAATTAAAGAATTAAAAATATAGCATTCAACACAATTGTTTCAACCATAAATAGCATGTCATCATGCATACCATCTACATGTAGTTTATAAAAAATATATTGATTTTTGACAACATTTCCCAATTTGGACCCCAAGTGGCGCCTCCTGGGGAGTAAGAACACTCATTGGAACAAATCTAAATCCCCTTACCCTAGGGATATATAACACTTTATTCACAGTATGCCTTTAAAGTTGACCTGTTTTTGCCCGTAAGACCGTCAATTCAAATTACGGTCGGCCATCATTTACTCTGACCCCAAAATTGTACTCAACCCACTAAAGTTGAATTAAAACACACAGTGGCGCAACATTGAAATATTATTTACAGTTTGAAAATCATCCTTTCTTTTCATGTAAAGATGTGTATATGTTAAGAAATTAGTATTTGATATGTGAAGTTAAACATGATTAACGTGTCTTTTCAAACATCAACATATTTTCCGTTAGTTCGGTCACTATTCGTAAACATATTACATAACATCGCTTGAGTAAAGTACTTTCATGTGACGTCATCCAAAAGATAATTAACCGGCTACGCCGAAAAAGAGAAATAAACACAACTACGGCCTTATTCAGTAGTCGTGAAATAAATCTTTATTGGTATAAACAAGGATGTATGTAGGCGAAGTAAATAAAATCAAAGTTTTATTTAAAGTTGATGTAACAATACAGATAACACAAGCTGTAATAAACAGATGAAAATAACTACAATAAAAGAAAACATGCAACAAAACTAAGCACAGTACACACATGTTATTTTAATGACAATAATCAAAAAGTAACACAAATACTAGCAAATTAGGTCAAACTTAAGCACTTTAAAAACGTAGGTGGTGTTTTGGGTTATGTAGCTAATGCATTTAATGTGAAAAGAGAGATAACTCTAGCTCGCATTAATAAGCTTGTAGCTGACTATAATCTGATGTAAAAGAATGTTTGGAAGCACGAGGTGCAGAATAAAGAAACATGTAAGTTGCAGACGTGATTTTTGTAATGTTATTTAATAGAATATTATACATTAAGGGCCCTATAAGCAAGATGATTTGATGATTTATTTACCCGAAGCGATCATTTTTCCTGAGGGAAATCACCCTGCGTACAGGTCAATAAATTAATTGTTTATTATACCAAAAAAGAAATCAGGCCTTAAACAGTATGCGACCTCTACATAGTATTTCACCGATATAGTGACAAAGACCAAAAAGAGGGAAAACAAACAAACCAAACAAATGAATGAATGAAAGGACAGGAAGAGGAGCGGCGACAAATAATAAATAGGACACAAACTAAGTATTTGCATTTGAATACTTTGGATCCCAGAGTCATGCCTTAAACAAACTTGGTTCTCCGTGCCCTTAAGTTATTACATAACAAAGCATTAAGCACTAGGCCTTCAAGTTTACGAGAAGCTTTTTGAAATTTTGTCAAATTTCCCCCCATTTGGGCCCGAAAGAAGGCACCCCCTGGGGACCAAGATCCTTCATTTGAACAAATCTTAACCCCCTTCCCCTAGGGAGGCCTTCAACCAAGTTTGGATAAAATTGGTTCAATATTTTTGGACTAGAAGTCCAAAATGTGAAAAGTTAACACATTTTGCTATAGTGTTGACCTTTGACCCCAAGTCGCGTAACCCATTTTTGACCCCATGGTAAAACCTTGAAAAACTGACTTTTCCATGCCCTAAATATACTACATACCAAAACATTAACTTCTAGGCCTTCTAGTTTATCAGAAGAAGATTTTTGAAATTTTGTCAAATTTCCCCCATGGCCTCCTAATGGAGCCCCATGGGGGCCAAGCCCGTTCATTTGAACAAATCTGAACCCCCTTCCCCTAAGGATATTTCCTACCACGTTTGGATGCGATCAGTCCAGTGGCTTAGGACAAGAAGTTGAAAATATGAAGAGTTAACAGATTTGCTATATATATATATATATATAGTGTTGAACTTTGACCCCGAAACGTGACCCTAGGGTCAGGCCTTGAACAAACTGTGTTTTCCATGCCCTAAAGTTATTACATACCAAAACAAGGCCATCTAATTTATCAGAAGAAGATTTTTGATATTTTGTTAAATTTTCCCCATTTGGTCCCCCAAAAAGGCGCCCCCTGGGAGCCAAACCTAATCATCTTAAAAGTTTAAACCCTCTTCTCCTAGGAATGCCTTCTACCAAGTTTGGATCAAATTGGTCCAGTAGTTTTGGACTAGAAGTTAAAAATGTGTAGAGTTAACACATTTGCCATAGTGTTTAACTTTGACCCAAAAACGCGTAATCCATTTTTTACCCCAGGGTCACGCCTTGAACAAACTGTGTTCTCCATGCCCTAAAGTTACTACATACCAACACATCAAGCTATAGGCCTTCTAGTTTATTAGAAGATTTTTGAATTTTTGTCAAAATTTTCCCTTTCATAGAAATAGAAAATTTATAACCTGAAACTGTAAAAAAAACCTTAACATTTCACTCTTCTGCCTTGAGGGATTTTGTGAAGACTGATAGACATCTAAATGTTCTTAGCTAATCATTAATGATACATTTTGTCATTTATGATATTTTATTACAGATTTTGATTTTACTTGTTTACAAGGGAATTTATTCTTTATTATTATATAATTATTCTTTATTATTAAATAATTATTCTTGGATGTTTCGTACGTGGTTATCATACCCGAATCAATGCCCACTAAATTAGCCCATTTTGGACTGGTTTTGTCCTTTAATTAGCAGGTACAACGAACATTGAAAAGAATACAAACAACTGTTGGTGATGGCGGCGTTGAGATAAAGACATTTTCCCCCGATGGTTGTACTTCTCAGAGTTTTTTTTTTTCACTCACACAGGATGTTTTTCTATATATAGCACATCTATTCAGTTTGCAACTATGCGTTTAAGTTTTATTCCAGTTATTAAATTTTAAAACAAGTGTTCATATTGTCTATCAGAAACATGTGGTATGTGTGTGTACATTACCAGTTGGTCAGGGACCAATTGTTATGTTATTATAGTGGGGTAAATGCAATGAAAGCTTTTGAGTTTTGATAAATAATCTTTCATTGTTAAGAAACTAGTAACGTCAATATATTTCATTTTATTCTGGTGCTGAACTGTTTGATGCTGCCATTGTTGGTTTTTCAATGTCTCTCGTTCTGTTGATTCCACGTGTTAACTATTTGGATATACATTCCAATAATCGATTTTTAATGAAATTATCGTCCACTAGACTTCATGTGTATGACATTATCTGTTTAACATTAATATTTTTGAAGCAATATTATTAAAACAGTTATGCTTTGTTAAAAATATTTCGTACAAGTATATCCATAGATATACATAGTCATACTGTTTTTAATAAAACGAAACATCAACCATAATCCCTTCAAATATAAACCAATAATACATGGCGGGACTTTTTTTGCATTAATCCTTCCATATTATGACGTCATTACGTTAGCGACACACGTAACGGAAGTTGGTCTTGTTCTCGAACACGTTTGCTATAAGTAATTCGATACCAAACATGTTCGGGAACCAGACTAAACGGAAGTCTGCATAAATGGTTTCACTTTAAAGGAATCGAGTAGTGTATTGAATTACTGGCGTTTGCCCCTGGGCAGCAGTGAATATTTAAACATAGCGGCGGGAAATGAGATGGCGACCAAAAATTGAGTTCCAGGGTATACAGATTTCTAAATTCATTTTCTCTCTTTTCTCCTTTATGTATACATATTACCGTATTTGCTCACGACCGCTTCGCATTAATGCGCTTAGAAGTGAAACAGCACAGGCTACAAAGAACGAGTAAAACAGGCTATAAAGAACACGTTAAACAGGCTACCAAGAACAGATAAAACAGGCCAATAATAGTGAAATTATTGAACCAATATATAACATAAGCGTTGCAAGCATATACAAATAAGTGAAGAATAGCATTTCTTGATTTTAACGCGGAAGTTATGAATTGACGCCAAGACACCGAGGCGGTTTACAGATGCATAGCAGAAAGCAGCAAAACAAAACTATTTAAGGCTTTATCGTATTGTTGTTCGTTAGCACGATAAGCTGTTAAATGTTGTAATATCGCCCTGACAAAATAACGCGACAGTATTATAAACTAGATGCAACTCGAAGGAGGGCCTTCGTAGATACCCCGTTGTAATGTACACCACATTAGACACACCTACCCTGTGCATATAGCAAGTTCAATATTGTATGTGTAAACGTATACTAGAGAAACAATTTTTTCCATATAGATCAAAAGGTCAAAGAAGTGGTTACACTGACCTACTTATGGTCAGCAACACACCTCCTTCCACGAATGTACTTGCACACAAACTTGACCAAGTGTCATTCCTGTAGTTGTAACAGTGTAGGAGATATGCTTTTGAAACCAATATTCAAAACAATGTCGGTCAAAGGTCAAGGCAGAGGTCACAGTGACCTACATTTGGTATGTGACGCACCACTTACACATACATTGTAAGTACATATATACTATGTTCCATTAAAGTATGTGCAAAAGTAGGGTAAGTATGCTCCAATAGCCAATATTCATTAATGTATGTCTAAAGTCAAGGTGACAGTGACCTAATTATGATATGTGAAACACAAGTTTCTTCTGCACAAGTATCCATACACTAAGTTCCACAACAGTCTGTCAAAAAGTAGGAGAGATATACTCCAGAAACCAATACTAAATACTGTAAGTCAAAGGTCAAGGTTTAAAGGTTGTAGTGACCTACTCATGGTACACGGCACACGAACTTCCTCACAAGTACGCAGATACCAAGTTTCATTACGCTATGTGAAAAAAACATTCGTATATATGCTCCGGAAACCAATATTCAATAACGTAGGTCAAAGGTCTAGGTAGAGGTAGCAGTGACCTTATTATGGTACATGACACATCGCCTTCTGCACAAGTACCCATAAACCAAGTTTCATTACACTATGTGAGAACAACATGGTATATTTGCTCCGGAAACCAATATTCAATAATGTAGGTTAAAGTAGAGGTCACAGTGACCTACTTATGGAACGCGACACACTGCCTTCAAAACAAGTACCCTTATACTAAGTTTCATTACAATACGTGCAAAAACATTGGAGGTATGCTTTTGAAACCATTATTATTTTTCAATAATATAGGTCAAAGGTCAATGTAGAGGTCACAGTGACCTACTTATGTTATGCGACACACCGCCTTCCACACAAGTACCCTTATACTAAGTTTAATTACAATACGTGAAAAACATGGGAGATATGCTCCAGAAACTGTTTGGACACACGGACGGACAGTGCAAACACTATATATATATACCACCTACTTCGTTGAAGCAGGGGAAAAACTAAAAAGTTTTGTTGCGTGTCGGGGGCCAAAGGAAAACAACAAATTTCATTCCGTCATGCTGTCGGCCCTGATAGCATGGCAAGAGTATACAGGTTTTTTGTGTTATCGTTGACGACTTTACGACAAAGCTATAGTGTGTCGTACGACACAATAACGCGACAGTACGGCATAGAAAAGTCATACAGTAGTACGACAACAACTACTTCTACTGTCTACCTGATTTTTAAGGTACTGTAGTGTTGTACCATCGTGTTGACCTTACGGTAAACGTAACATTTTGTTGCGTATCAGGCGAAAAAGTATGGGCGCGACAGCATCAAAAACATTGCTCTGTCGTGCTGTCATCCCCGAGAATACGTAAAAGTATATCGTTTGTCGTGTTGTTGACAAAACTGCACAGCTGGTCGTGCTTTCCGAGAGATAATACCAAACAATAGCGTGTCTGTACAATAAAACTCACTACTAGAATGTCGTATCATTTACTTGTTTTGTCGCACTTTCGTGTTGTACGCCTAGCGGCGGCGAAATTATGGCAAAATTAAATAGTTTGTCGCATGTAAGGACGACAGAGCCTATAAATTGTTTTTTTTTTATTTTGTCGTGTTTTCGTCAGCTCTGTTGTTGCAGCTGATAGCACGACAACATGACAGTACCACAAAACGACGCGACAAAAAAAAAATAAAGAGTACAGCACTAACATGCGGACTACTGTCGACCGATTTTTGTCGTTTTGTTGGGGTTGACATAACGAAAAAATAACAAGTTTGTCGAGTGTCTTGGGGACAAACAACAGCTCGGCAGAACAATTTTTTTTGTCGTGATGTCGTCCCGGTTACAAACACAAAGTATACAGTCTGTTGTGTCGTTGGAGGCGACATTACGACGAAAGGCGAGAGTATGCAAAAAACAACTTCTGAATTGTCGTAATGTCGATCCGTTTTTGTCTTACTGTCACAGTCTCGTGGGCGACATAACGACAAAACAAAACAGTTCGTCGCATGTCAGGGCCAAAAAAGGACAGAACCAAAAAACGAAAAAAAGAAGTCGTGGGTTTGTCGTGTTACCAAAATCTGTCACATTACTAAAAAAATTTCACCAATATCAGAAGAAATCAGGTAACAAAAATCCGCAGACATTTTGATAAGGGAAACCGGAACTTAGTTCGAAGACATTTATATGTTAAAAATATTAAAATGCACGCCACAGTCATGTCGACATCATACCGAAGGGGTACTGCAATAGTGTGCCTGTCAATCGGTACTGCAGTAGTGTGCCTGTCAATGGGTACTGTATTAGTGTGCCTGTTAATGGGTACTGCAATAGTGTGCCTGTTAATCGGTACTGCAGTAGTGTGTCTGTCAAAATATAATGAATAAAAAATGATTAATAGGACAGCATAATACAACAGTTATTGATTAAACTTACGTCAAATTCTTTGCGCTAATTGACTTCATTTTGTCTAAGTAGTTAGTTTGTTTCCTTAGATCTGTCTCGCACATATCATGGACTGCTCTTGCTCTTCCTTTTAAACTGAGAATTTGATGTGTGTTTGACATGTTGACTAAAAATCCAGAAACACACATCAACACAATTTACCTCCAGTTACATTGTGACATCAACAACCAGTGACGTCATCCTTTGTCTTACGTCATTCGTTTGTGTTACAGAAAATAATCCAAGGACGATAAATATGTTCTGACCAATTTTTACTGCTTCATTACTAGGAGATCAATACTGTTTTACATAACCGAAATTTTTTAAAAAGCTTATATACGCTAAAGTTATCGCTGCCATCATGATTCCAAAAAAGACACCAAGACCTTCAAGCGAAGCAGGATACGCACACTTTTCATTCAGTCATTGACAGCCTGGTTTCTCTTCTAATTAATAGTTTAATATACATTTTTATTCTATTCCATGTGAGCGTCCTCCGGTTTCCTTTTGTTTACCTTAATCTTACGATTTTCCCTTTTTTGTATTAAATTTTCATATTTTTGACTTG
>JAUMGZ010206393.1:0-12214 GCA_032359645.1 Pododesmus macrochisma | reverse complement strand
TTGAACGATATCACAGGACTATAGCATAGTCACTAGCATTGAACGATATCACAGGACTATAGCATAGTCACTAGCATAGAACGATAGCATAGGTCGATAGCATAGGTCAATAATATGGGACTAGAGCATAGGTCGATAGCATAGGTCAATAACATGGGACTACAGCATAGGTCGATAGCATAGGTCGATCGCATGGGACGATAGCATAGGTAGATAGTATAGATAATAGCATTGGACAATAGCATAGGACGATAGCATAGGGCATTAGCATAGGACGATAGCATAGAACGATAACATAAAACGATAGCATAGGACGATAGCATAGGACGATAGTATAGGTCGATAGCACAGAACGATATAATAGGACGATATCACCGGGCATTAGCATCGGTCGATAGCATAGGTCAATAGCTTAAGATGATAACATAGGACGATAGTATAGGACGATAGCATCGGTCGATAACATAGGATGATAACATAGGACGATAGCATAGGATTATAGCATAGGACGATGGTATAAGGCGATATCATAGGTCCATAGCATAGGTCTATAGTATCGGGCAATAGCATAGGAAGTTAGCATAGGCCTATAGTATAGGTCGATGGCATAGGAAAATAGAATAGATCGATAGCATATGACGATAGCTTAGGTCCATAGCATAGGTCGATAGCACCGGGCATTATCATAGGATGTTAGCATAGGCCGATAGTATAGGTCGATGGCATAGGACGGTAGTACAGGTCGATAGCATAGGACGATAGCATAGATCGATAGCAAAGATCGATAACATAGGTCGATAGCATAGGACGATGGCATCGGTCGATGGCATAGGACGATAGCATAGAACGATAGAATAGGTCGATAGCATAGGACGATGGCATAGGGCGATAGCATAGGTCCATAGCTTCTGGCAATAGCATAGAATCATAGTATAGGACGATAACATATAACGCTAACATTATAGGACGATAACATATAACGCTAACATTATAGGACGATAACATAGAACGATAGCATTGGACGATAGCATAGAACGATAGTATAGGACGATTGCATCGGTCGATATTATAGGATGATAGTATAGGACGATAGTATAGGTCGATAGCATAGGTTGGTAGTATAGGATGATAGCATAAGACAAAAATCTCACCAAAACATACGACTTACACAGAGAAAGAATCTGAATCATCACGTACAGTGAAACTCAGAAAAAAACCGATTGTATACATGAAGGAAATCGAACCATGATATATAACAAAGCATGAGGGAAACAGAATTATGACACATAATGTAACATGCTCAATAAATATCACTGACTCCGCTGGGTTCAAACCTGGAACCTCTGACTCCACAGTCGAACGCTCTACCGATTGAGCTAAAGGAGATCTCCTTTAGCCAAATCAAGTAGGAGTGTTTTAAGCTACTTTACACACTGTGACATTGTCCCTCTCCAAAAAGAAAGGCATCCTACAAAGCAAGGGGGAAACTAAACCATGATACAATGTACATAACAAAGCATGGGGGAAACAGAATTATGACACTTAACAAAGCATGGGGGAAACAGAATTATGACACATAACAAAGCACGGGGAAACAGAATTATGACACTTAACAAAGCACGGGGGAAACAGAATTATGACACATAACAAAGCATAGGGAAACAGAATTATGACACTTAACAAAGCACGGGGAAACAGAAAAAGGACACTTAACAAAGCAGGGGGGAAACAGAATTATGACACTTAACAAAGCATGGGGGAAACAGAATAATGACACTTAACAAAGCATGGGGAAACAGAATTATGACACTTAACAAAGCATGGGGGAAACAGAACTATGACACTTAACAAAGCATGGGGGAAACAGAATAATGACACTTAACTAAGCATGGGGGAAACAGAATTGTGACACATAACAAAGCATGGGGAAACAGAATAATGACACTTAACAAAGCATGGAGGAAACAGAATAATGACACTTAACAAAGCACGGGGAAACAGAATTATGACACTTAACAAAGCATGGGGTGAACAGAATAATGACACTTAACAAAGCACGGGGGAAACAGAATTATGACACTTAACAAAGCACGGGGGAAACAGAACTATGACACTTAACAAAGCATGGGGGAAACAGAATAATGACACTTATAACAAAACATGGGGGAAACAGAATAATGACACTTAACAAAGCATGGGGGAAACAGAATATTACACTTATAACAAAGCATGGGGGAAACAGAATAATGACACTTAACAAAGCACGGGGGAAACAGAACTATGACACTTAACAAAGCATAGGGAAACAGAATAATGACACTTAACAAAGCACGGGGGAAACAGAATTATGACACTTAACAAAGCATGGGGGAAACAGAACAATGACACTTAACAAAACACGGGGAAACAGAATTATGACACTTACCAAAGCATGGGGGAAACAGAATAATGACACTTAACAAAGCACGGGGAAACAGAATAATGACACTTAACAAAGCATGGGGGAAACAGAATTATGACACATAACAAAGCATGAGGAAAAAGAATTATGACACTTAACAAAGCATGGGGGAAACAGAACTATGACACTTAACAAAACGCAAGAGACAAAAAAAAAAACGCAGTGAAAAATTGATCCTTGCTACACGACAAAAACAGAGGAAAACGGCACGATGACACACGCCGAGATACAAAAGTTCATTAGGCTTAATTTGGATAAGTTAAAAATTAAAATAAAAAGTCTTAATTTCGAGAGGAAAAGTCGTTATTATGAGAGAGAAAGTCGTTACTAGTATTATGAGATAAAATCCTTTTATTTTACTTTTAACTTTTTCAAATTGACCCCAATAGGCTTTCGTACAAAGGAAACTGAATCATACGACAAAAATATGGCAAGTCGATTTTAACATTTATTCATAGTACAAGGGTATACATTTATATCACAAAATCATGACATTTTATTAAAATCAAGTCATTTAATTATATATGAAAATAGTTTCGATATCTTATAAATCATATAAAATATCTTATAAACTAAATAAACTATATCATAAACGTTATGGGATACTTCATAAACTTTATAAAATAAAGATCAATTTTAACACCTGGATTATCACTATCTTTATAATGGTCTATATTGGTGTTTATGTTCTAGGTTTCCAAACCCACATATGTAAAGGACATGTTAATGACATATTTTTGAATTTAGAAGTTGTATTTGATCCGGAGTTGGAGTAACCACACCGTGCTTATGTTTTTAATTCCCTTACTAAATCATGAACAATGTTTTATCAACGTTAATTTGCATCCCGAGGCGATGACAGAACACACCGTGTTGAATGTATCTACAACAACGATGATATCGTCAGCGTAAACGTGATGTTCTGTTATCAGAAGTACTCAAATTAGTCGAGTGATTTTTGTTTTTCTGTCTTTGTCATTAAACCAAAAACTAAGGAAAGATAACTATAAGAAGCTTAAATACAAAACATCAGATTCTTCTAAACTCCGCCACAACCCACCACCACCAATTAGCTCCCTAAACTTGATCTATGTCTAGTTCTTGTTTGTTATAAGTTCATTTCCCTCTTGAGCATCCATTGCAGACGGTTGATTCGTTGCTAGGCCTGGAATCTTGTTCTGCACGCAGAAAAATGGTTTTGTCTTGCAATATGTGTTTAAAGGGAGACAACTGCAAAAGTAAGTTAACTATGAAATCCATTTCCTTTTACAGAGTCCTCAGTGCAAACTCAATAGAGATTATTTAAACTTAAATTTAAGTACAATATCTAACCAGGACCTTTTCTCTTGGATAATTCTAAATGAAAACACTAAGATTGTTTATGATGCGATTGATCTAATCTAACTTCTTGATACGCAGAGTAGCAAAAAAATAATAATAGTATATGCATTGTTTTACTTGCCCGTATATAACTTGTAACTTACGAACGTTATTTATGATGTTCTTGTAGTAGAATTCATCTCGGTCACAACAGCTTTAATGTTTAATGTTTTACTTTCTCTTTCTCTGTATACGTCCTTTCTGTTTATATCAGAGTAGGCCCTGAATTGTTGATTTGATAAGTTAAAACAAAACTATAATTGGATTTCAAATGACATGTTGCAAACTCATAATGTATTAACACTAGTCAAATGCTGTACGGAACAACACATCAAAATACAACTCCTTCTGGTATGTTAATCTAAAATGTCATGTACCAGTAAAGGCGAATTAAAACTCAAAGCTACAAGAGTGCTGATGTTATAACTGAATGGGTGACTTTGACACAAGGACAATTAGACAACTATATAGTCAACTGATCTGTGACACGAAATAAAGATATTTTTCCTTTTCATTAGTTGAAAGCATCATGCAACAATTGTGGTTGAGTGTTGACGGGTTGCCTCCCCTGCCTCGGTGCTAAAAGTGAGTTTTCTTACTGATTGAAGCACACATAGCATATAAAGATATTCCTAAATAAAAACAACAATAGAATTCTAATATAGATATATAATTACATGTATTTTTTTGTAATTGATAAAAAATCTATTTTGTTTTGGTTTATAAAGAGGTAAACAATGTCTGTACAATATCATAGTTGGTCGTACATACTCAATTTCTGACTTTTGAAAACATTAAACAAAAAATTAGAAATGAATTTACGCCTAGGTCAAAATGTGAAAAGTATGCATTTTAAGACAACTACTTATGGAAAAGGGAAGCTATTTCGTAGTTTCCTATACCCTGTCTTCAATATGTTGAAAAGTTTTTAAAAAAAGATATATCCAACCTGTTTCCTTTTTTTAGTTTAAAAAGGTTCAAGTCTTTTCTGATATTTTTTAAACTATATAAAGGATATTGGCTGGTGCACCTTTATAATACCAATTGTTTTGGATAATTTAACAATGAAAAATGCCGTAACTACTGACAATACATATATATTAATTATTACATGTTTGATATCAGAACTATCCTTACTTTATTGCTACTGATTTAATATGTAATTTAAAAGCAATCGAGTCAAATTGTTTGGTTGGGATGGATAATAATTGGGGTTAGCTGAATTGATTGACAAGGTGTTCTACAATGAGCTCCATTTTGACCTGCTCCACCCTCACGGTCAGAACTGACGTAACATGCTGGATACAACAGTTTCAAAAAACCCTAGCGTGGGCAGAATTGGAACCCGATAGATACCTTTCAAATAAATCATGTCTTATCTCAATGTAAAGATAAACTATTAAAAGTATAGTTTCCATCTGCACTGTTGGTCTTGTTAAAACAAAAGGTGTTCTGAAAAATAGAGATTCGAGAAAACATCTTATCAATTTAGCACGTTTGAGGAATGCGGTGTTTTTTAAAAACCGGAGCAGAGTGTTGATAAAAAGGGGATTCCCGTTTTATTGAGATCCTGTTAGGAGATGTAAAATTCCTGGCGGAAAGAGAACAGCGTAACAAAGGGAGAGAACCAGTCTATGTCATACAATTGCGTAGCATATCAGGGGAGGTAACCAGACTGGCCCGAGTGATTCTAAAGGGTGTATCCCACAAATGAATATGTCATGAAAAGGTTGTTCTATAAGAAAGTAGTAAGATAAGATAAATTTTATTTAGAGTCGGCACATATGTACAAGTAAAACAATAAACATGAGCTCTAGAGAGTTCTTTAACCGACTACGCATATACAATAATAAACAACAAAGACATACATTCAAAGCTAAAAGATGTATACATATCTGGGAGGAATATGTTAACGTATTCCTCCCAGATACATATGCAGCATACGGTTATGCATTATTTCCTACGTGCTGTTTAGATGGCCCTGTGTTTGAAGGATGGACTCAAATTGGAACATATTTGTATACAGGAAGGTTTTTTCATTGTAAAGAGGTAAATTTTAAATAAAATTTGTAAAGTTGAAGCGGCGTAGGTATCCCCGAAGCTAAATCATGAATTAGACATGTTTTTTGTGGTTTCTCAGTTTCAAACTGGAATAACTTCAGATTTCATTGTATAGCCTGTATAAAAATAGTGTCAATTCTTTCTGTAAGGTGTCAATGTGTGACCGAGATAAATCGTTCGTCTGAAAAACGCATTTTAAAAAATCGGTGTCATTTTTCTGTCTGCAGGTAACAAGTAAGGATTATATTATAATATAATTTGTGTCATGACACCTAAACGAGTATTGCGCAACAGGAGCGGTAACCAGCCTAGAGTGACTCCCGATTGGGAGGAACTCCCATGATCTAATTTTAGTAACGCAACGTCATAACCACATGTCAACAATCATGGCCGACATGTGAACATTCCGGACCCCGGAAGCAGTCAGTGACATGAGTAGTAGAAGGACAGACATAAGACACATATTGTTTTTGTCCTGATATTGTGCATCTCACGATAAACAATCGAATTTCACACAATGGATTTAAGACGTAAATTTGATCGGGCATGGAAATACAAAAATCCAGGTAGTGAGCTACCTGACTTCAACGAATTTAAGAAAAACACCAAAAGTTCTGCACTACGACATTGTGATTTAAAGAACGTAACGATATCCGTGTTAAGTGATTTAATTAGTGATGCAAGTCTGGAGGTAGATCGATTACAAAAAGAGCTAAAGCAGACAGAATTTGTTAAAGAATTCCTGACGGACGTGTTGTCCTCTACTAGCACAGACATAGACGTTGAAATCGAAAGTAAAACGTGTGGAGTTGCCAAGAATAGTGATAAGGAAACCTCGTCGAGCGACAGTGACAATGAAGTGGACGAGAAACACGGAGTAAAAACAGGTATTCAGAAAATCGTCTCGGGAGCACTTTTCACTGCTCGTGGCGGACCTAATATAACAGATATGCCACACAAGGAAATCGACTCTGGTACCAAGAAAACAGGTACACCTGATTGTGACAGCACATGGTTAAATAATGTTATAGGTGGCAGTAATACTTGTATGTCCGATGAAGATGATGACGATTTTTCAAATGACATTGAAATAAAAGATAGTGACAATACAGCTGAAAACAGGAGATCCCGATTCACTAATCCTGACTCATTCAATCAATTTAACATACTTGACAGTCCCTTGTCAGGTGATAAAATACCCATTTCATCGCCAATGAATGAGTATGACAGTGACCTTCAAATTGAAATTATAGACAAAACACATGTTGAGCCGAAAATAGTGAGTAAAAAGAATAGTAATGTTCTGAAGGATGCCGATGATCAGCAGTCGGTATCTCAAGTAATTCAAGCTTTAGAAAGAAAATGTTCTACATCTGCAGGTAAAGGCATTACAAGGACCCCATCAGAGCGACCAGCTATTCCTCCTCGGCCTAGATCAAAACCGAAAGCACCTCTTCCTCCAACACATTTACTCCTGGACAGGAAACTTTCTGACAATCAACCAAAAAGTCCAGAGAGAAGTTCTGGTGAGCCAGAAATAGCTCCATCATACTGTAGGAAAGACAGTAAAAGAATTCACACTCCTAATAGTCCTATTAAAAGCTCAGGTGAGCCAGAAATTGCCCCATCACAACACAGAAAAGAGAGCCGGCAAAGTGACATTTCTCCTTCTCCAAGGCTGAATATTATGTGCACCAACAATGTTCAGATTGAAGCAGTTTGTCAGGAAAAGGAAGAGACTAATCCAAACAGTGTTGGGGATTATATGTTATCTGATTGTACAAAACAGCATATAAATATAACAGGAAATATAACTTCAATTAATGTGGCGAAACATAGCAACGACTCCACTTCCCTGACTACAAACTTACAGAGTGATATCACAACCAATGACAAAGAACAGTTCACATCCACTGAAGACAACCAGGGTGAAGACATGAAGAAAGTCAGACTTTTATCAAGGTGCAGTGACAAGGATGATAGTGTTACTGGTACACATTTTAGAAAACTGAGCACAGATGGTGAGGATAGAAGAAGCCAGGTACCAGATGCTGAAATTACAAGTTATGAGAACAGAAACAGCAATGGAGCTCCCCAGGAATATACAAAGACTACAGTTGAACCAAAGTTATCAATACTGGATCAGATTGAGGAGCGTGATAAAAGCAGAATTCAAACAGAACTGAAAACTACAAATAAGAAAACGAAATCAAACTATATGCATGTTTCTCTCAATGTTTTATTAACACAGCAAGATAAGATTCAGGTGTCTGAAAGTGACAGTTCAGATGGAGAAGAAGATGATAGACAGAAATCATCTAACAAAGACATCACTGATGTACCTGAGGAGTCTGGTGATGAGGTAGACATGCTAGATAAACAGGGAGAGGAGAAGAGGAATACAAGGACAGACGTGGAAGCAAGGAGAGAGGACGATGATTCAGATAAATCATTGACTCGACAACACGAGAAGAAAATGTCTACAATTTCGAATATTTGTAAGTAACTTTGATTAATTGTTCAATAATATTTAGATAACAGTGATATAATTAAAAACGTGCACTAGTCGATACAGAGGGAGCCCACCCAATGCACACACACCCTCTATGCTCAAATTTTATTGAAAAACAGGTGCCTGTTCATGTTGAGTTGCACCACCTACATGTAAGTACACCACTTCTAAACTGAAATCTTTGATCTGCTGTTGACAAATGCAAAGTCAAGCTTTTTCACTGTCCCATTGGGCGGGGGGAGCGAGGTACTCAACCCCCTACCTTGAGGTGTCACGCACAGGGGGTTAGATCATCGGAACAGGGAATGTTTTGACATAACCAATACCAATCAAATTTGTAAATATGTGCAGTCATGATATTTTTGGACTTGTAAATATTATATACATGTACATGTACATGCAGCAACTATGTACCTAAAAGTATTATTTTAGTTGGTTTATTCATATTATCTATTAAAAGTTAAGTTAACAGTTGGTATTAATCTACTGTGTGGTTGTGCCCATTCCATAAAGAAGACCAGAACATAATGTACACCTAAATTATTTGATGATTTATGTTAATAAACTTTAACTGAGGCTGTGATGGCAAAAGAAAAACTGTCTCCACTAACCAGGGATTAATCTAGGTTTTGGAGGAAATTGCCCTTTCGGTATATGGGGGAATGTTTTTCCAACTTTGGGGAAAAATACATAAACTGTCTGTCTTGAGTGAATATCTGATATATATGACTAATATGTGTACTAGCTATGATATTTTTATCTCAGATTTTTTTCAAGTAGAACCCTTCATTGTGCTACATGTACATGGTTTTATTTTCTGATTGTTCCGGATGCGATATATTTATGTTCCTCGTGCATATATGGAAGATATATGAACTGATAAGATTCTTTAATATACATTACGCTATTAGATTGAAGGATAGAACGAGGAAGGTCCACACAAACTCAGCTTACAAATGACCGGAAACCAGTATACCAGTATACCATATATCGGATCACTTCTGCCCTTGACATATATGTTTCATGAATTCCGGGAATTTAACAAGTATGATTGATTATTTTCAATTGTTGTTCGAGAATCATTTGGTACTTACGAGGAAAATAAAACAATGCATTTATTAAAAGATAAATTTTGAAAGAAAAGGGGAATTTTAGAGAGAAAATAGGGGAATTAGGGTACCTTTTTCCGAGGGGAAAGTGCCGTTTAACGGCAGCAATATGAACCTAGATTGGTCCCTGGTTGACCACATGTATTCACCTACTTTTAACACAACGATATAAGTAGCAACTGCAATGAATCAAAGTTTCCTGATTATTCTGTAATTCAGCATTGTTGGAAATTTTCAGTAGGACTATATGATCTTACAGGTCATTTGTATTATTTATATGTACAGAAATCAATTGTTCAATCAATGTCTTTGTAAGAATTACCAGCCAACATAAATATAATAATAACCAGACAAACTTCTTGTATGGTTTATCTTCATTTTTTAGAGAAAAAAAAATTCTATAACAAAACTAAGGCATGGAACTTAGCTTATTGTACCATTCCTTTGTACATATACAGTCAAACCTGTGTATAAAGACCACCCAAGGGACCAGAAAAAAGTGGTCTTTATATACAGGTAAAATAAGTGTAATGAGACTTCGATGGACCTGATTTTATTGGTCTTTATAGACAGGTGGTCTCTTTATAGAGATGGTCGCTAGAGCAGATTGCACTGTATATATATACATGTATATGTTAGACACCCATTATAATGATACATACTTCAGCGGATTGGCATTAATGATTTTTTGGAATAGAGGGTACCAGACAATACTACTTAAATAATGTTATGGCACCTTGAAGTCACCAAGTGATTTATTCTTCTATAGTTTGTTTGTTTATTCATTGGGGTTGTTAGGGTCCCTTTAACTCATGTATACAGGTCATATCGAAACAGTGTCTGCTTGCGACAATACGCACTTATGGTGACTTTATAGTGCTGTCTCACTGAAATAGCATGCCACAGACACATTGACATGATACTTCACTCGTTCACATAATCCTGACACAGAGCCAACCAGTCCTCCTACCCAGTAATGCTAGGCGCTTAGCAGGGAGTGATAAGATTGCCTAATTTTACTTCTTAGGTTTTGATCGATACCACAACCTGGGATTCTATCACCAGATAACCAGCCGATTCTTCTATAGACAATTGGCACTGTCACAACAAGGATGTTAAAATACTCTTGTATACTCTCTAGACTGAGTTATTAACTTGCTAACTTGAACCTGTGTGTAAGACAGCAAGCTAGGACTCACTTTAATGAGTAACTACAGTGTAGACTAATACTAAATCCTTGACTCGTTATTGACTCAACATCTGTGTGTTAGATGATATAAACTCACATTGGTGAGTCTCTTGCATATAAGACAGTATACTTACAATGATGAGTTATTATAGTGAAGACTTATACTAAATTGTGTAGATAGTAAAGAGTTACTTTAGTATAGACTAATTTCAATACTGTTGACTGAGTTACTGGCTCAAATCTGTGTGCAAGATGGAAGACTCACATTTATTTGCAACTATTTGGTGCGCACAGATCGCTGTCCAGAACGTTCTGGACAGCTGTTCTTGTTTACTGAATGCAGTGGAACAGGTTCAGGACAAGTTCTACCTGTGCTGCAAAGTGGTGTAGATTGGACAGCACTCAGAACTCCTCAGGTGATTCATATCAAATGTAATGGAGCAAGCGGAATCTGCCACAATCAAAAATGATGACGGCATGTTTTGATTCATATAAACTTTTACAATTTTGTATTTGTTTTTCAACAAAATAATATGGCGATTTATTCATGACACGCTAATTTTTTCCTTGTATTTCAGATCATCTCATGTCAGTGTCACCCTTTTGAAATCAAGATTTCCTGTTCCACTTTACTCTGAATGCTTAACTGTCCGAAACTACCTGGAACATGTCCAGAACAAGCAATCTGTGCACACCCCATATTGTGTCGACTAGTACTATCTTGAATTATTAACTTATTATTATTTGAGTTATTAACTAACTCCTGTGTGTTAGAGAATATTGACTCAAATAAAAGACTCACACCTGTGTGTTAGAGAATACTGAATCAAAAAAAAAGACTCACACCAGTGTGTTAGATGATATATATTGATATACACAGTATAGACTCTCTTTATTAACTAACACCAGCGTGTGATATTAACTTACATTTATGAGCTGTTCTAGTGTGGATAGGTGAGTTATCTACTCACACCAGTGTGTTAGATGATACAGATTCCCATTATTGACTCACACCGATGTGTTAATTAAATAATATTGACTCACATTTATCAGCTGTTCTAGTGTGGGCAGGTGAGTTATCGACTCACACAAGTAGTGTGTTTAGATGATACAGATTCCCATTATTGACTCACACGGATGTGTTAATTAAATAATATTGACTCACATTATCCAGTTGTTCTAGTGAGAACAGGTGAGTTATTGACTCACACCAGTGTGTTAGATGATACAGAATCGCATTATTGACTCACACCGGTGTTTTAAATGATATTGACTCACATTTATCAACTGTTCTAGTGTGGATAGGTCAGTTATTGACTCACACAAGTAGTAGTGTGTTAGATGATATATATATATATATAGACTCTCTTTATTAACTCACACCGGTGTGATAGATGATGTTGACTCTGTTCTAGATTAGATAGGTGAGTTATTGACTCACACAAGTAGTGTGTTTAGATCATATTGACTTACACTAATAAGCTGTTCTAGTGTAGATAGAT
>JAUMGZ010206382.1:0-12215 GCA_032359645.1 Pododesmus macrochisma | reverse complement strand
ACCTACGGCAAGTCACTGGCAACTTTCTCACACTAGCACGCCCCGGACGGGGATTGAACTAGGAGGTGAAAGGCTCTCATGATTTCAAGTCAGCGACTTTAACCACTAGGCCATCACGGCCCCCTTAACTATATATACATTGAACAATCACAAATCTAAACTACATTGAACAACCAAAACTATTCTGCATTGAATAACCACACATTAACTGACATACCACACTGCTATATTTTACCTTGACCTCATCAGACAGCTACACTGACCTTCCGACCTCATTAGAGAGATTGTCACATTATAACCTTAAACATAAGAACATGAAAAACTAACATTAAACCCAATTTAAACACACAGAGATCTCATTAGAGAGATGTTTTAAGCTGATGTCTCCATTTTTTACCTGTAATTATTAGTTTACAAGATTACTTGCGTCCCACCAAAGTCTAATCACCTGAGAGCAAGACTGTCTCTTGTACCTGTGACCCATCCATTATTAATAGTCTGTCATTATCTCATCAGAAAACCACAACCAAACTGCAGTTTGATGCTTCTTTAATGTTATGGCTTCACTTTTGAGATATATATCTCGGAATTTACTCTTTTCTTGATCCAACAACTAATGTCTGTGTGTGTTTAATCATGATCATTAACATTTTTACTTTTAAATGAATGCATAGCGTATAATTGTGAAATGAAAATGTGTTTAAGCTAAAAAAATAAATAGATTAGTCTTCATGCAGTGCATGTGAACTTTCAAAAGTCGATCCGGTAATAAGATGGTGCCACCATTATGGTAATTTGGGAAAATATATCTGTAAAAGTCACATTTTATAGTATGTGTAGGAGTGTTCCTGTAATTTTTATAGATGGCACTACTGTTATAGTATTAATAATAAAAAAAATTCTGTAAAAGTCAAACTTTTATAGATGGCGCTACTGTTATAAAATTAATAGGATTTTTCCCGTAAGAGTCAAATTTTTATAGATGGCACTACTGTTATAGTATTAAAATTTTTCCTGTAAAAATAAAACTTTATAGAGGCATGGCGCTACTTTAATAGTACCTGTAAAAATTCAATCAATAGATGGCACCACTAATAGAGTACCTGTTTTAGTCAACAACACTTAGGCACCACTTAAACATTATTAGAGAGAGTACCTGTGTTAGAGCCACTAGTTTGAATACTCACCCCCCAGAGAATTTTATCTACGGACCACCTGCATTGATGCATAGGAATGTTTGCTACCTTATCATCAGAACCGTGTCAAATTCTGATTTTTGCTGCATTTTTTCACTTGATGCTTGTCAGCTGGTAGCACAATTACCTGTCGTAGTTATCTCTCTTTGATGAATTGATTAGAGGAGGTGAAATTTGTCTCACATTTCTTGCCAATAAACTTTAGATAAAACAAGAATCTTTCCTGTTTAGTTTTTTTATTACAATTGTTCCTATTTATCTTACCATTTTTTGCTATTCCAGGTCATGAGAGTTATCAATTATAACAGACAAATCAATTATTCAGCTTCAAGCTAGATTTTGTTTAAGGAATTTAGATTTTCAGATGTCTTTAACAGAGTTTAAGGTTCAGTGCTTAAGCAAACATGAATCATCTCTTTACAGTGGTTTTTATGTAACTGAATAATTCTCTGTATATATAGACTGACACAGGACAACGTTATTATCTCGAGTTTCCATGTTTCTGTACTTACCGATCTCAGGTTTTTTGATAATAACGACCTGTTTCTGATTTTAATGTGCATGAAAGTAAAACCAGGAATTTTGATTTTCCGACGAAAAGCAAGTTTTTTTGGTCAATTATTACATATATATCCTTGGTTTATTTACAGAAACGCAAGTTGTTACTGTGTGTTATTTTCTAGAGTATTTTTATAACTTGAAAAAGAATTTTTTGTGATTGTTAGTCTCTATCCAAAGTTTGCACTGTACTTGGCAGCTATGCTACTTTCTACAAGAATGCCTTTGATCTAATGACCACTGACTAACCTTTGTGTCTGCTGAGTTTTATTAGTTGATTATATATCTATAAACTATATTTTTCCATTGATTATATTTCTATAAACAAAATTTTTCAGTTGATTATATATATCTATAAACTATATTTTTCCATTGATTATATGACTATAAACAACATTATTCAGTTGATTATATATATCTATAAACTATATTTTTCCATTGATTATATGTCTATAAACAACATTTTTCAGTTGATTATATATTTCTATAAACTATATTTTTCAGTTGACTCTATTTCTATACACTATATTTTGCCATTGATTATATGTCTATAAACTACACTTTTCAGTAGATTACTTTTCTATAAACTACACTATTTACTAGATTATATTCATAAGCTATACATTCCTTTGTTTAATTTTCAAACCAAGAATAATTCCCTTAGGTCAGATCTCAGACTTTTACCTAAATATATATAGTTAAGTTAACATGCAATTCTTACAAGTTAAATTTCGGTCTTCATTGAATCTATGATAGCTATCTCCTTGAACATTGTAGCATTATAAAGTTAGGGAACAGTTAAAATGGACACATAGTAAGTAGTATACAGGCAGTTTGATCTCACTAGATGTAAACATAGGTATCAAGTGATATGGGCCATCTGGCAGCTTCTGTGTGGAGTTCATCCTGGAATGTCTGGAACTTAAAGTATTTCGGAAATCTCAATACCAAAACAAAACAAAGAGGCAGAATCTCTCCACGAAGACCTTGTAATAATTGGTAAAACAACGAAGATTGATACAGCATTTCTAGGTTCATGAATTAATGTTAATCCCCATCTAGCTGCTATATAAATGTTTATTTTTGAGTCAATTTCTGAGCAGCAGATAAGGGGAGATAACTATTGGTATGTCATAATATGCAAAACATGAACCTTGTCAATATATAACACTACTCATTTTCAAAATTTCAACCTGGTGATCTACTATAATTAACCAGTCTACAAATCATATTAAATTAAGCACTGATCATCAGTTGAGCAGATTACAACATCAGACTTTGTTTTTAACGGCTTTAAGATGTATAGTTATATAGCTTAACTGTAGAAATTCTTATTGCTGTAAGACTTATAAAACACATGGTTATCCCAGGAGGCGTTCAGACCTGGGAATTGTAGAAATGTCAGAGAGATATCGTAAATAAAAAGGTTTTATTCTCCTCGTGTCTACTTTGGAACAATAATAATGTTTTCTATGGGTGTCGTCCTATATTGTGTTGTGTCTGCATTGTTTAAGACGTACAATAAACAACAAAGTGATGACAGATTATGATCATATAAAATAATCAAGACGCCAATAAATAAAAAATTATGTCTTTTATTGTGGTTTTGCTGTAGACAGACCAAGCTGTACAGTAGTACAATGGCCAACAGTCATATATATATATACTGTATGATTACATGTATTACATTGACTGAAACACATAGGATACTGTATAGTTATTGTATGTGTGTGTCTATGAGATAAAATACTGTATAATAATTAGAAAGAGGGGAGAGGGAGATAAATATTTTATTGAAAAACAAAGGACAGAACAGAAGAAAGACTGGAAATGGAGTCATTCTATTGAAGCCAGCTGAGTTCAAAGGTAAACAAAATTGGACAAAAGCTGTAGGGGTCAAGGAGGCAGGGTTTGGGAAATTGTTGTTGGGGCTACTGACCTACTGTGAGGGTCAGATGCAAATCCATGTATGACCAAATTTGTTTCTTCAACATATTACAAGCAAGAAAAATACCATAGTGACAGTTTGTTTGTTTTATTGGGGTTTAACATCCCTTCAACTCATGTTTGGGTCATATCTAGACAGTGTTTGATTGTAAAAGTGCTCACTGATGGCAACTTTATAGTGCTATCTCACTGAAATATCGCTCCACAGACACATTTACATGATACTTCACCCGGTCACATTATCCTGACACCGAGTCAACCAGTCCTCCGCCTAACCCAGAAATGCTGAGCACTTAGTAGGGAGTGAGAAGATTGCAAATTTCAATGCCCTAGTTTTGATGCGGCCGGGATTCGAACCCCTGCCTTGGATTCTAATACCAGCCATATTGACAGAACGGGAGAGACATATGTAAGGTTGTGACATTATAACTTTTTTTAACCGCAAAAATTACACTGCAGCAAAAACAACCTGGCATATATACTGAGTGTCTGGAAACTTACCCTTTCTACTGCAGACGAAGACTTGAACCTTATAGTACCTGTTTATGACCTTGACCTTTCTGTGACCTTGGCAAGCAATGTGAAATGTTTAGTTCCACCCAACACCTGTATAGATGGGTTAAGATAAGACATTCCATGTCAGACCATGTCTAGTAAGATTGTATAGCATATAGAAGATATTTTACAGTGTTTTATTATCTTCCTCTGTAAAAACTTCATGCAATCTTTTCTCTGTCATATCCAAACATATTGAGATGCACAATCTTATATTTTTTCATCTAAATGGTGGTTATCTTGGAAGAACACTATTACTCACTTTTTGAGATTATTTAACATTTACTTTCCTTGTATAAATGGTTTTCTTTTTACCTGTTTAGTCGTGCTGTTCTTGTAATCCTAATTCTGGTATTAGAATTGATAAGGTACATGGCATATAGTTACATTGTACAAACTCTATATTGTCTGAACATTTTCAAAGCTCTTTAAGAAATTTGAATTTTCAAAATAACTATCCCATCCCGACTATTAGCCATTTAAGACATTTTGAAGATATAAAGACTCATGATCAATCTTAATATATTTTAACAATCAGTGGAGTGAATTAAAAAGAAATGATTTCTGAAATCCTCTGGAAACTCTTTAAGAACAGTGATATGATGTTTTTGTATTGGCAAATTCATTTTTGATTATATTTTTGAATGTGATTTCAACAGGAACAAATTGTTAGTGATATATCTATCTTCACCTATCATAATTCTTAATATACAAGTCAAAAATGCTGAGATCTGTCCTGATAGACAGAGTGCATGAATGTAATTATACTACCAGATCAATACCCACATAGAAACAGACAGCCATAACATGTCTCGAAGGGGGGCAGGGTTACTCATAAATATCAAACACACCGATCATTTCAACCATCAAATCTGACACAATGAATTCCAGGGGAGAAAGTTTATTGGACTGGTGTGATCCCTCAGTGAGTTAAGACTTTTAGTACCCCAGACTAGTTGGAGCCAAGGAATAAAGGTCACCAAAGGTCATAAGTTGCTCTTTTGTTGAGGGTGCTCAAAGTGTATTCCAGTCTCAAGGGGAGAAAATTGATTAGACTGGTGTAATCCCTCAGTCAATTAAGACTTTTAGTACGGGGCAGACTAGTTGAAGCAGAATAAAGGTCATCCAAGGTCATAAGATGCTGTGTTATTTGGGGTCCTGGATTAATGGTCAGGAAGTATTATAAGCTCACACTTGTCATACAACGTTCATGAATTTATTACAATTTAATAATGGATCCTATGTTAGTATTTATGTGTTCCCTGCCAGCTAAGCTTCCCCTTGCAAGGTCACGCCAATCTTTGTCGGGCCTACCCTTCAACCTGGCTGACTTGGGTGATCGTATTCATGTAGATCTGAAATTATCGCACAAGGAATAATTAAATGGCAAGATTTTATTTTCTGGCCAAAGGGAGATAACTGCACAATCTTAAGAAATACTGATAACGATTTTGAAAGGTGAACGAGGAATTGATAGTATTTAAAATGGTGGCTTTATCTTGCTGACACCTCCTGTGTTTTTAGGATTAAGTAAACACGTCTCCACATGTAGTTGAAGGCCTTGTCAATTTTTATCTTTACTTGTCAACAGTCGTACTACACTAATCTAAACCTTAGGAGTATCGTTTAAATATTATCACAGACAAACTATAGGAACCCTGTAATCTATGTCATTGAGACCTGCCTAATAGCAGTTAAAGACTAATTAAAAAATGGGGAAAAAAATATTGATAACAGTTTTTATTGACCTACCTAATTAAAGTTACTGATAATGCATTGCTGGAGATGGAAACTGTTATTACTAACCATGTAACCAAGAAAGCCTCAGTTAATAACAGTTTATAATGTAAAGAGACCTGACAAGAAATTATAATTGGTCTAGTTAGTAGGTGTTCAGGTAGCGTAGTGGCCAAGACGTTCGCTTCTAACCAATGCAGCCAGTTTTCATATGCGGTGTCGCAGGTGGGTTGGTACAGGATCACCAATCTCTCAGGTTTTTTCTCACAGAATGTATCCACTTGCGCTGGCCATCCGAGCCAATGAGAGATTTGTAATAACCTGTATTTTAATCGTTGTAAAATAAATAAAATTAAATTTTTTTGATCTAGTAAGAGTTGACAACAGTTATAACTGATCCTGTGATTTTAAAGGTCAAACACCAATTATAACTGACCCAGTTAAAGGTGACTAAAATTATTTCTGACCCAGTTTGTGTTATAACAAATATTTGATACAGAACAATTTATTACTGCATGACCCCGTTAAAGTTGACAACAAATTATTACTGCATGACCCAATTAAAGTTGGCAACAGATTATTACTGCATGACCCCGTTAAAGTTGACAACAAATTATTACTACATGACCCCGTTAAAGTTGACAACAAATTATTACTGAATGACCCCATTAAAGTTGACAACAAATTATTCCTGAATGACCCCATTAAAGTTGACAACAAATTATTACTGCATGACCCCGTTAAAGTTGACAACAGATTATTACTGCATGACCCCGTTAAAGTTGACAACAGATTATTACTGCATGACCCCATTAAAGTTGACAACAAATTATTACTGCATGACCCCCATTAAAGTTGACAACATATTATTACTGCATTACCCCATTAAAGTTGACAACATATTATAACTGCATGACCCCATTAAAGTTGACAACAGATTATTACTGCATGACCCCATTAAAGTTGACAACAAATTATTACTGAATGACCCCATTAAAGTTGACAACAGATTATTACTGCATGACCCCATTAAAGTTGACAACAAATTATTATTGACCTAGTAAGAGTTGACAACAGATTATTACCGACCCAGTAAGATTCGTCTATATTTATCATTATCATTATATCAGAGTAAATATAGATGGGAACCAGACATTTATAGCTGCAGTTCGTCAACATTTGCCCCTGGGGACACCTAGCATTGTTAGACTGCAGCTCAGATTGTCAAGTAAATACTTTCTTAAGAAGTGTTTTTCTTCTGTGTCGTCTGTCTGAGTCGGGTCGACATTAAAAGTCTGTATTTAATACGGATGCATTGTGAAGTCCTGTACTAACACTGTTGATAAGATCGGAGATTGTCTAACATTAAATAGACCTTACCATGTAATTCTTAATGCATACAAATTATCTACAAAGCCAAGACATGTATTGGAAAGACGTTTATGTGATTTTTGCCCCACAGCAATTTAAAACATGACAATTTGTAGTGTACAGCTGATTTGAGCAGGTTGTTAAACACAGGAGTCTAAACTCGGGACTTGATTGATTGAGGGGTGAATAGGCGAGGTGTCATTCCAGTGTTTTCTTGAGAGATTTATTTGTGTTATCCTGGGACTTCTGTTACATGGATGTACTTATACATAGGTTCATGTGGTTGATCAAGGTAAGGCAAGGCTAATATAAGTTTGACTGGATATTATTACCAATCTGATCTTCTTCTTCCCCTACAGGAGTAAACTCTGTCAAGAGGGAAGAGTTTTTTAGTTACCGAGTGCATAAAAGAACATGTACCCTAGCTGTTGTATGTACATGTATTTGTATTATCAATATGAGTATTTGTTTGTTTGTTTGTTTAAGGGCTTATTGTCCGATCAACAGCTAAGGTCATTTACGGATGTGCCAGTTTTACTGGTGGAGGAAACCCGAGTACCCGGAGTAAACCACCAACCTACAGCAAGTCACTGGCAATTTTTTCACACTAGGCCGCCCCGGACGGGGATCGAACTAGGAGGTGAAAGGCTCTTATGATTACAAGTCAGCGACTTTAACCACTAGGCCACTGCAGCCCCTTTTAGTATGAGTATAAATACATACTAAGATGTAGAATCAAAAAAAGAAGATTATTAAATATGGCTGTTCAGTAAAAAATTCTATTTCATTTTATGATAGATTTTTAAAAGAAAATTGTATACATAATTGGGCAAACCCAGATATCCAACCATTCATGTATGTACTATATACCCATGCTAAAAGTTGCTAAGTTCTGTCAAGTGTTTGATCTAGGCTGAGTCATTTATGGTAACATGTATATTTTGATTGCAAATCACATAACTGCTAAAAATACACATGACATCTCTATATAACCACTCATCTTTAGTTGTATAATCTTAAACTTTATTGGTTACATTTTGGTTGAAGTATCCTTAGAATGACACCGTAGTTCAGTAGTAAAAGCTCTTCCTTTGTGTCCGGTAGGAGAACTAGGGTTTGATCCCAAGCCACGTCAAACCTAAGATGTTAAAATTACTGATAGGTGATCTTGTTGAGCTCTTAGCATTTCTTGGTAGGAGAAGAACTGGTTGGATCAGTGTCAGGATAATGTAACCAAGTGATTAAACATGTCAATGTGTCTGCTGCATGATATTTATGTGAGACTGCACTAATAAAGTCCTGTCAATGCGCACTGACACAAGCAGACACAATCTTGATATGACTAAAACATGAGTTGCACGGATGTTTAACCCAATAAAACAAACAAACAATGTAGCAAGTTCTTCGATTATTCAACATATAGCCGACAACTAAAATTCAGAAACGTTTTCTGAAGAAATTTATATTGTCACCCCTACTTAAATACACAAATTTTAACATGATGAACTTTTAAGGTCAAATCTGATTTTTGTTATTCAAAAATTGAAAACTTTCCAATCTATTGTGTCAAGGTCTAGCTGCATGTGATCTGTATCAGTGAGTGGCTAATATTGAGGTCATAAATATAAATTGGGTTGACAAATTGCATGCATAACCTTTTAAAACTGACATAACATGTGCCACTGTGGAATTCTGAATTGACATGTTACAAAAGAACAATTCAATTATTACACACAAATGTTTGTAAACAACTGACATTTTTAACCATTATTTTGTAACTGTTTTCAAATGAATTGAATTTCACAAAAGAAATGTATGATCTTTGTAGATATGAAAATAACATAAAAAATTGAAATTATGTACATGTATTTTGCTTGATTTGACGTCCGTAATGCACTATTTCCTCGTGTTTTATGTGCATCACAATTTTAAGAAATCAATCATTTAATTATTATAAAAACTATAATATATATTGCATTGATCATTGTTACTGTTGTCAGAATTTGTCATTTGCCTGTGTTTTTATACAAGTTTGTGGTAAAATCTGAATGCGTCTAGTATATATATCTTGTAAAGCATGTCTGTTGTAAAAATTAAATTTTTTGTAAAATCAAAACGTGTTCAGCATAGCTTTGTAAAGCGGGTCTGAAGTAATAAGTAAAATTTTTGTAAAATCAAAACGTGTTCAGCATAGCTCTTTGTAAAGCGGGTCTGAAGTAAAAAGTAAAATTTTGTAAAATCAAAACGTGTTCAGCATAGCTTTGCAAAGCAGAGCTGATGTAAAAATTTAATTAATGTAAAATCAAAACGTGTTCAGTATAGCTATAACATTGCATAGTTGCCAACTATCCCTATTTAAAAGGGAGTCTCCCTATTTTTCACACACATTTTTCACTTTTGACATCAGGATAATTTCTAAACCTTGCTTATCAACTTGCTTTAACTTAGTGTACTGCGCAGAACTGCTAAAATGAGGCAGTTTACACTACTTCTTTGTCATTCAGGGCATTGTATATAGATAATAAAGACATTTTAAGATTTTGCTACACGTTTTCTCCCCCATGTAAATTTCAAAAAGTTGGCAAGTATGACATTGTTGTAAAATAGTAATTTACTGTTCTGTGAGTTTACTTTACTTGTTCTACAGCCACAGGTGCATATTTGTACTTATCTATTTATCTTTGTAGAAAGTAGACTGACGTGTGATAATTAAGGCGTTCACATGACTGGAACACTAAAATAGTTTTGTTTAACAAGAAAGTTACAGATGTTATCAACACATAATAGCGAGAAAAAATTCTAACCTAGAATCTTAACAAAACTTTAAATGACTACAATTGAACTAGTAAAAAAAGTGCACATCAGGTTGAAAATTGGTAATACATTGTACATTTGGTAGATGTATGGTAACTTTTAACCTAGAATTTTAACAAAACCACCAGGATTGAACTAGTAAAAACATGTATGAGGGTGAAATTGTTAGATGTAAATTACTTTTTAAATGAGGTTTAATTGATTAATAAGTTGAGATGTAGGTTTACATTGTAATCTGAGAGTTGTGTGTTTATGAATGAGGTTCCGGTAGGCTGTATGTGTAAATGACAAATTGAATTAACGAGAACGAATTACCTGTAATAAATCTTTGTGTAAGGTAACAATATATTCAGGATATCTACCTGATTACAGCAGGTGAAAATAGATTAGTAGAGAATTTACTGTTATTTAATGAGATCAAACCTCACGGTCTACAGCAATGTATTATCATATTATCTCATAAAGGCTGGTGCAGATAGATTTATCATACAGTTAATTATGTGGATGATGTTACCTATGTTTGGTATATTAACTCTCACACAGACTTTATGAATGAAACAGAATTTAGGATTATGTGCCACTGGGTCATGTGTGTGTAAATGGTCTGACCTGACTGTAGTTTGTCATGCATGGAAGAGTAATGTCCCCTTATTCACAAAAAATCTTCAGTAATGACCTAGCTTGCGACCTGGAATCATGAAAAAAAGCTTTTTTCATTTATACACAAAAAGTTTTTCTATCCCTTTTAGGTAATTACACTCATTAGTGACGTATCTTTTTTACAAGTTCAGTCCTCTTGTTACTTATATATTTTTGATGTATCTAAACAGATTGTTTCATATGTTGACCCTATTTCTTCTGTCAAAGTCAACAAATTCTTATCTTTATTATTTCATAGAGGATTATAAACCTTATTTCACCGCCAAAACTGACAAAAATCTTCATTTGTATGAAACAAAACAATTAATATTGATTTGATTTTAATGAGTATTTTAAATATACACAATCAATGACGAAGTAATGAAGAAATCGAAAAACAAACTTTGACCTATAAATACATTAATTATCATTGTTGCATTTAAAAACAAATTCAAACAAATTTATTCAACAAAACTAAGGTAAAGTCCATGAAAATTTGGTACAGCTTATTCATTAAAATTGCAGAATACAAGTGTATAAATTACTGGTAGGTGCATATTTTACAAACATGATGTCATCAATATTGACAGGGGAGGTCACTCGGTGATTAACATTTTGTAAAGTTGCTCTCTATAATAGAGGTGAATAAAGTGCAGTGATGTTTATCAAATCAAATATTGCAATGTATCAAATAAGTTTAATATTCACGGCTGTCAAACTGAAAACTATCTAAGTAGAAGAAATTATCGCTTATCTGATTCTATTAAAAGTTAAAGTCAGTTAAACGCACAGCGCTAAGTTTAATACTAGTGTTAAATTCACCCGATTTAACTGGTAACAAACGTTTGTGTATTTCAGTGCATTTTTCTCAGGGCATATAAATAAATGTATTCTGGCAGTCTAGAGCTAGTCATATGTAGATTTATGTCTTACGGTAGATAATAATTAATGCTCATTGGATTTCTGACTTGGTGAAAGGAACAAATGTAAACTTAAAACTCATGAATGGAGGTACTTCAGACAAGTGTTTTTCTCATTATCCCGGTAACAACGAGGATACTTGATCACCATCAGAATGACTGCAGAGGAAACATTTTTCAACTACGTACAGTATGTATCTATATTTGAATTGTAATATTTGATTTTCTGACCATTAATTGTTATGTTCACCTGAGGTTTAAATATTCAAGTTTCTTTTCTGACTTGCGATGTTGAGTTATAGAATTATAACTCTATAACTCGTAGGTTTTAATTAGCCTACTTAATAGTTTGACTAGTTGTATATAAAACAAAGAAAAGGTAGTGTTATTGAAAGTATTTGTTTGTTTGTTTGTTTGTATTAGGGTTTATTGTCCGATCAACAGCTAAGGTCATGTACGGACGTGCCAGTTTTACTGG
>JAUMGZ010206371.1:0-12215 GCA_032359645.1 Pododesmus macrochisma | reverse complement strand
AGTGGACAGCCTCACCCCCATCAGTCATATCATCTGTATAACTCAGTCACAGATGTACATGTAAGTACCCAGTCACACAGTCACAACAGGGCCTTACATCTAAATGGACAGCATCACCCCCATCCGTCATATCATCTGTATTACTCAGTCACAGATGTACATGTATGTACCCAGTCACACAGTCACTCAGACACCCAAATCAGTCAGAGGTTTGAAGATGATCAGATTCTGTTGTAGTTCTGACCATAAACAATGCCTAGCAATCATCTGTATAACTCTGTCTTAGATTCAAACATAAGTACACAGTCACACAGTCCCAACTGAGTTTTACGTCTCAGTGGATAGCAACTTTCCTATCAACAACTCTAATAAAGGAGTGCTAAATGTGTTAATATCAAAAAGAACTCAAACCTGGGACATATTCACTTCAAATCAGATACAGAAATATGTACCGCTACTTTCATGCATAAGTTGTAGAGTTAATTGTTGTTAGAAGTATTAGTACCCAGACTTGCTTGTGTAAATATAAGTCAGTTAGCTAGATTTTGTTTCAAACGTTATTGCGTGCAACAACTAGAGAATGATCTCAGCAAATTTTTGTGATATTAACTTTTCAACTAAACAAATATGCTTTGTTTATAATCTTGACTGCTGTATAATGTCTCAGTTTCAGTTGTTCAGGATTTGCAATTCACATTTTGTGCAACCTCAGCGTTTAATATCCCGATTGATTTTGCAATGTAATATTTACCAAAACATTGCTTATTCCTGGTTAAGAAGAATCTTATTTGAAACCATGGTGGTATGAAATTGTAATTGCTGAAGGCCTGTGGCATTAGATCTCCTGGTGGAGAATATTGATGTAAATTGGCTGGATAGTTTCCAGTGATAACGGCAAATGCTTCAGTTTCCTCTGCAGTCATACACATCGCTAGTAGAACATTGAGAGTTTTACTCCTTGAATGTGGACTCTGGAACCGGGTGAAACTTTCCGTGTGGTAATTTTCTTTCGTAATTTGTTGATTGAATTTCTTTAAAAGTTTAGTCTTGGACATCTGACAAAGGCACATTAATTGATAGAGAAGATCGTCATCCATCAAGGATAAAGGTATTTCTGTCTTGTTTAGTTGCCTATTGATATATTTCATTTTTATCTCTATATATTAAGTCTGCTGGAAAATTACCAATTTTTCACACCAAAACTAATGATTATGTTGTTATTATGTCATCCTTTAGAAGTTCTGTGGCGTGTAACTCGGGCTTACGTGTAAAGCATCACTGCAGATGAAGTGATTACCTGTTTAGTATGCTCCGATGATTGCACACCAATATAACCACGATTTTATGATACGGCACAATATTTTTTCTTGTTTATTCAGGACATTGGTTGCGCTAAATCCCCTATTATGCTTGCTGTTATGGTTTTATAAGTGCGGCAAAAATCTATTTAGTTTTGGAAAATAGCCAAGGTTTTGTTTTGATATAAACAGTAGCTGAAAAGTGGTCAGGATACAAATGTATTTGTCATAAATCAAGTTTTTATTTGAAGTTGATGAAAGAAGGAATTGCTTTGTCACTTCATTAAATTATCATTAACAAGTAACTAATTTCCTGTTGGTGTCGTTAACCTAATTAATGACAAACTGGAAGATTTCTGCTAGGGTGTACTAATTCACTACATGTTGCTGACGTATATTATGTATTTCTCGTTAACCTTTGAAAGTTTCTATGTTTAAATGTTGTGTTTTCACTTTGTCTCAGTACCTCAGCACATACAGAGTTGTGTTTACTGATTCATGTATACATACACTCTATCTTGATAGTGTCTTCCTAACATCAAAGAGTTCCACAACTCTAAAGATTATTTTTAGCACCTGCTATTTACATATAGTCTTTCTTGGCTAATTTCAGCCCCTCTCAGTCCACTTGTGTCTTGTATAGATGTGATGATCTACTGGTGGTTAGTGTGTAGAGTATGATTTCTTCATGTCTGTATGCCTCAATGAAAATATGTACTCATAATTAGCCGCGATATCTGTGTTTTAGTGCTGGTATGCAGCGATGGTATTGAGATGTTGTATAATTAACCTTCATCAAAATATAGGATGCCAAAATGAGGCTCAATTTAGGGCAATTTTTTCACGCCGAATCTTGGTGTGTTTGAAACGTTTTGATATTAAAGTTATATAATAACAAGGTTTTGTTTTTGATTTTATTTTGTCAAATTGCTTTTCGTTTTGGTAGTTATAATTTTTAAAGACTTAGGTGTTTATATTGTTATTTTGTTCTGCTGTTATTTCTTATCAATTTGAAAACAGTTCTGTCTTCTGCCATTCGGTGCTTTGTACTATAATTAAATTGTAACAACAAAATTATTGAGTCAATATTTGCTTTAAACATATCAAGACTTCTGATGTATTGCCGTGACAATAATCACTAAAGGCCTCACAGCAAATGTCTGAAAAGTCGTAAAATTCAGTGCATTTAACAAGCAGGCCCCAAGACAACCATTTGAAGTTAATCTTTATTACTGTTGCTGTTTTATTGCCATTTTTCAGATCAACTAAAGTAGGACAATATATGTATTGGGTGCAAGCTGTGTGTATGTAATGTATTGGGTGCACGCTGTGTGTATGTATTATTTCTCCGATCTGACTACTACTTAGGATATAAATGAATGCTGAAGAGAGTAAAAATCCATAATATGATGATTGACAGCTAATGATCAATTAGGTCACGTTGCTTTGTATTTTATTACACAGGAGATTTGGCATATTTGTTGTGTCTGTTCTTGTATTGTATTGTCCCTTCCTGTCTTTCATATTGTATCTTTAACAGGGTTAGTGTCCTTCCTTCATAATGACCTGTTTTGAGTAGTACTGTTATTGTTATACTGTTATTGTTACAATTATGTATTGATGGAGAGTACTGTGTGAGATACTCTTAAGTGTACCTGATGCAGTGCACATAGAATATGTTTGTCTTACAAATCTTACACTTATAACCTCATATTGGTTCCATTTTATGGTTTCCTTGCAATAAGAAATAGGGTTATCTCCCTTTCTAATTTGTAAGTTGCTGATGCAGACTTTGTTCATTATACTTCAGAAAACATTTTCTTTTTAACAAACACATGGTTATAATTTTGTCATATTTGTACTCTTGTAAAACTCGATTGACATTCAAATATTTAGACTGCTGTCAAGCACATGCATTTCACAACTTTATGTAAACAGAAGCAATAATTCTACAAGCCTCAAGTTCAACATCAATATTTCCCAATTGCAAGTGCACAATACTTCAATGGAAGTCTGCATAAAGAACATGCTTAATAAGCATAGAGCCCCTACATGTCCTGTGTGCTGTATAATGTTAGATCTTCATGTAGTGTAAGCTGTCTATCAATTCTAATACAGCCACCACTAGTCGGCAGTACGATCTCGGCAGTATGTCAGAAGCGCTGTACATTATTGATGACACTTGGAATCTTCTTGGTGTGTTTTATGTTATATAAGACACCAGTTCCTTTCCAATGTAAAGAGTCACACAACATGTCAATCTGTTGAGTAGTGTTAAGTGAAGGTTATTCTCATCTTATCGATTCTCCTTTCTTAAAGTGAGCAGTTCTTTCCATGTGTTTTAAAGAGTTTTAACACAATTAGGTTCCATCTTGTTAAAATTCCTTTGTTTATTTTTGCAAACTGCTACAATATTGTATCAGAATCCATTTTGTGTATTCAAGTATTCATAGTGTAATTTTCCATCTATTGTTTTAAGACCTGCTATTTTACTTGCTACAGTGCACCAAAGTGCAAAAAAATTCAAGTGTACATACAAAGATCTGGAGACGGTAAAAGCAGTTGTTGTTTCTTGATTTGAACCAATGTGTCACCTAATCACCTTAAAAAGCAATAGATACCTTCACTAGAATTTATAGACTTTGTAATCAGGTTTATGCATATGGTTTTAGTTTTAGGGTTTTGACATTTAAATATTCATTTAAATTTCATGTTCTGTGTTAATATTTCACAGATTTGAAATGTCACAGCCAGTATGGTGTCCTTATAGCCAGTGTAAAACCTTAAACTTTTACCAGTTTGTAATATTAGATGTAACTATATGTTACATCATATTACTTTTAACATTGGCCTCCTGGGGATACGAAATTAGATTTGCTAGGCAGCTGTTGAATAAATAATAATGTTCAAGTTTTAAGCAAATTATCTTATTTTCAAATATTTTCACTAAATAATTAGATTTGACAGATAATACCGGTAATTGTATTTTAATATATGGCAAAAACAAAAGTAAAAACTGATGAAATGTGAAAAATAAAATACAAACAGTTGACTCTTGCTCTGTTGTTTGGTGTACTTATGTAAGAATGATGAGCAAAGCTAAAGAGATTCCTATGTTGTAATGTTGTATTGTCCTATTTGCACTAAAATTTGAGTAATCCATACGCGGTAAGAGGAAAGCAGTCATTACTTATGAGGAAATGTTTCGGACATGAAGCTAACAGTATAAGTCCACAGACAAAAAGAATTGGGGGAAATGAGGAGCTGTAAATTTGTTCTAGAGATGCTCTAAATATAATCATTTCAGTAACAGTTGTCTGTAAGAAAACAAGTCAACCCTCCACTAGTTTGACTTTTTACGAGTATTGATCATGTTGATTGTAGGTTTTATGTATGCATCACTTTGCCATACATTTGATTGCTTTGAAACCTATTCTGTAAGGCAGTATCCATTAATGTGATGCCACCCTGAACATCAAAGGCAGCCTTGGTCTCTTTATGGAGTCCATATTTGACTTCCCCTTCCATAGAAACCTTGACAGTCTCCATATGATATTAGGTAAAGTGTTTCCACTTGATTTACCTCAATATAAACAACACTACTGTTAGTTTGTGATCATTGATTTGTGCCATGAGATGCCTGTTGTTTTACCACTCTTGGATTTATGTCGGTCTTCATTTAGTGTTGAATTAAAATCTTATCTACTAATTGATTCCTAAAGTGGACTATTTTCCCAGAATGAGTTTATTGACTTTCCTGTCCCTAGAATCAATATTTTGTGATCTTTGAAATAGAAAACTAGAATGAATCCAAATTAGAATTGATTGATCATGTGACTTGAGATTAGTATCTTGGTTGATTTGATGCTTGTTGTGTATTGAAAGTTCAGTTTTAAACATGTTGTGTATGTATGTATGTATGAGTTGACTACATAGAAAAATGCTTTGATTGTCCATAAAAATTGTTAAACTACCGGTACTAGTAATTGGGATGACACTAGGGTAAATAAGAACTTGTAAAGGTGAACTGATACTAAGTGTAGAATATCAAGAGATACAATTAGTTGTCATTTTAAAATCAAATCTGAGTTTCTAGCTACTAGCTTCATTAACTCTATGTATCTAAATATTACATGCATGTGTCAATTTAAGTTATCATGAATTTCAAAAAGGATTAGTCCAGACTTAGCACTGCTGCTGCTGCAATTGTTACATTTCATTTTTGTGTCCAAAGTCAAGAAGGATGGGGTTCATCAATTTGTTTTAATTCTCTAGAATTGACAGTCTGAAATTGGATGAATTGCATTTTCTTTCATTGAGTATTTGGTGCTTGTAAATTCCAGTGAAGGTGATGTCAGACAAATGATTCTGTGCATAATAATGGCATGAAAATCCAGGAATGTTTGATCATGGAATCTGAGAATGCAAAACTGTTTCATGCTTCAGTTGCTGTAATTGGTGTTATTAATCACATTAATTCCCCAAGGAGAGTCGACCAGCCATGGTCAATTTCTCCTCATTATTATTGCATTAATTAACTTAATGTAATATCTAATTAATGATCACATGCTATGTAGAGTATTTGAGTTCAGCTGTTTGTACCAGCACTATACTGGTGTGTGTCAAACATGTAATATTATCTGTTTGAAAATGTAACTTCGAGTGCTTATATATACATTTGGAAATAACCATTTTAAAGGTATGTTATATATTTTGAGTCCTTTTGTAAAAAATTGGCTTTTTTTGGTCAGTACTTTCAAGTGAATTCCTGGGGGTGATATATTTGTTAGAATTCTCTCAGCTTAAAGATGAATGTATAAAGATTTTATGAGGTTTGGGATGGGGCTTGATTAGATGATACTGTAGTAGGAAATGAAAACTTTTATATTTTGAGAAACGCTAAGATTTCAATGCCTGGCCTACTACATTCTATTTTATCACGTTGGAAGAATGATGTTAACTACCTTGATGAATTATGAATGTCAAAATACATAAAACTTCAATCTGATAAAAGGAATTTTTTCAGAGCAAGAAAAGGTGCACTATAATTTGAATGAAAAAAGTTAAAATAAGAAGGACCAGCTCGAGAGAAAAACTGTATTTCAATTTATTTTTTAAAAGTTTTTATACAGTATCTGAAAGACGATCACACAAGTTCCCCTCTAAAAGATTGACGTGAGTTGCATGCACACGTAGATAACTGAAACAGCTGGTATCTACCACAGCATTTTATATTTATTTGTTGTATAAATTCATGGTAACGTTAATTACAAGACTAACTGATTACCTCCCCCTGGCGTATACCTACCACCATCAGTGTACACCTCAGAATAAATTCTCTAAATAGGTGATGATAGAGATGATCATGATGCCGTTTTATTAGCTCTTGACTTGGTCTAATAGAACATACGAACTCTTCTTGATTTAATTAGAATTTCCTTTGACTGTTTTAAAATTGGAATTTATTGTAGGTTTTTTTTACATTCTTTAGCACTTCAGGACTTTGTGTTCGTTTTATAGTTCTACAATGCTTCATTCTTTACTTTTGGAGATTTTAATTAAGATTAAAGATAATTTGATGTCCTTTTTTGAACTGACCTTGAACTCTGTTTTTATTCAAATTTGTTATTTATTGATTTGTTTTGGTTCTCTTTATTGCATTACTTTATTGGTAGAATTCTTGTAAGAAATTTCAAAATTTTGTTGTATTTAATTAAATGAAGTCCTAACTATAAACCAAAAATATGCCAAAATGAAATTACCCGCTAAAATTGAATTTCTTTCCTCATAAAAAAGTATGATAACAAGCACAGCCCTATACGTAAAGATGAGTAATTAGATGAACTTGTAATAAAATCATTGATGCTTGGTATAATTTGGACTTGAACTTTAGCAAACTTACAGTTTTAATCCAAATGATTTTTGTGATTAAGTTTTTTTCTTGAAGAAAAGAAAGTTTTCTTGGCAGTAACATAAAATTTGTTAAAAGCAGAGTAAATCAAAGGCGAGTTTTTGTGCATTCTTAAATGAGTTACTAGAGGTAAGTGGCCATCACATGTATGTAGTACTTGACCTGTTGGCCTTCTTCATGTTGACTTCAGTTTGAATTAACATCAACCTCCAAGACATTGATGCCTGCTGGCACTTACAAACACAGTGTATTTGAACTCTGGTATTGAAAGTAACCACAAATATTTATATGTTTTTTACTTAATTGGGTAGTGTTATGGCAGGGCAATAAAGTCAGATTACTTAAAAGTCAGTAGGTATCTAGTATGTATGATGCATTAACTCTCGTATCACAACTGCGAAGATGCTTAGAAGTATCAAATATATGGGTAAGATTTTTGGAACTTTGTGCACACTTGTTTGTATCTGAGGATGTTTTTATCATGCTAGTTTTGTAGGCTTCTCAATTGCTCTACATCTTACTGTGTCATAAGCAAGCATGTTGTTGATTCAGATTCACAATCACTGATAAGGGTCAGTATGACTCTTCATTACAAGCCAAATATACCCCAATGTCTGTAACAGCACAGGATGTAGATCTTGTTGAGTTGTGTAGTGACGATGTTTAAAATAAAATCCTGCCGAACAGTTGGAGCCTTTGGAGATTAATTTGATGATTTCAGAAGGTTTCAAGAACTGTTCTATCTCTGATCAAATGTAACATTATGCTGGGAATTATTACAGTAGCTTCATCTTACTGATGTATCTTCTTCAAAGCGTTTGATGAGGATGCTGACAACGTCGGAAGAAGACGGTACAGCTGAGGATGTCTGCCAACAAGTAAATATACACTGAATGCTTTAAACATCGTAAAGTCGTGTGTGTTCAGTCTCAGGTATATAGCCACATGATGCAGTGGTTTTTTATTGAGTGGAAAAATATAATTAATTTTTATATATTTGTAGTTGAAAATAACTTTAAAGAAATAAACATTTTTGTCTCAGTTTGAAAATATGTGACAAACTTTTATCATTCTAGTTTTTGAGCTCTGTATTGAATGGAAACTTAACATTTTAACAAAAAAAAAAAAATGTTCATCAACTCTGTAATTATGCAGTTTGGATAGTAGGTCTTGATGTTGTGAAAACAGTTTTAAGTTATCATGCAGGACAGGATTTGTCACACCAGGTTTTAGTGCTTTTAGTGAATCTGGGTAATTTGTTGTTTTTGACTCTTATGAACTAAGTAAACGTTCGGATTGCTTTAATTCCAAATCATGGTAAGTGTTATCACTTTCTGTATCTATTTTAAGACTGATGCAAATTAGATAAACATTTGTTTAAAAAACGATAAACACATTTTCACATGTTAGAGTTGCCAAGCGTATGATGGATTTGATTTATATATATTCTGCTGCTTTTGTGATGGTGCCAAAGTAATCTATAAGCATTAATTCTAACTTAATTGTATATTTATTGATTGATGATAAACAGTTGATGTTGTAAGAAGTAAAGTTATATTGATAGAAATACCATTATGCCACATGGTGATATTTATGAAGTCTTTTTCACCACAATGGGAACTCTTGTATGTTAGGAGTTAAATTCAGATATGTCACCCCGACACGGCATTGTTGTGTGGCATGACTTGTTTCTAGGGCTCTCTAGCCTGATGTCTTCATGTGTGTTAGTAAGGTCTTTATGTGTGTTTGGGACTTAAAAAGTACCGGATTTAGCCCAAGAATCTCAGTAATGCAATAAAAAATATAAGGTTTCTCTGAAACAAGATTTATAACGTTTGTATAAACAAGACATGTGGAACTCTTCATTGGTTCCAGTTAAGTTCAGCTACATCAACATGACACTGGGGTTGTATATAATAAATGGTCCCTGTTAAAAAAGAAAGAAAAAAACCATTCTCTACCAATTACAGGAAAAAATATAGCTGTTGAAGTTTGCAAGACATGTGGTTATCTTTTATGTATAAAGCTGTGATCTTTCTTGTTCAAAAGATTTCAAAGAATTTCAAAAAAATTAAAGAATTTTCTTGCATTCTGTAATTACTGAGAAGGAGAATAAGAATGGTCTTGTAAACTGGGCTTGTACATACATTATCATCTTCAATAAAGACATGATTTTCTGGAACAATTTGTCATCTGACAACATCTCATTGTCAATACCATTATATATCAGAATTTATTGTTGTAGTGTTTTGGTAATGTTGGTCTTAAGCTTAAACTTACTGTTTTTAAAGCTTTTTGTTGTCACAAACTTAAATTTGATTTAAACTTGGTTCTTTTGTAATTTGAAATGAAGAAATATATGAAGGATTAACAAAGAACAACAAATTTTGTGACTGACACTTTATAGGATAAGACTTCTCTTTAGTATTGAAGTATAATAATTGCTATGACAATCATAAAATAGTTTTGTGTAAACCTTTACATGTTTATTGCCAATTATTGTCGAGTGTTGCTACGCACAATTATGCAGCAACAATATGACGAGACAATATTTTAAGAAAATAACCATAAAAGGGATTAATTCTTGTCATCATGCCTATTTAATGAACCATTAAATTGTTATTTAACGTTTATATGTGCTGGTTTCATATTTATGAAACTGCAATAAAGTGAATATATATAAAAATTGTCAGTCAATTTTAACTATAGATAAAAAGGTATTGAACCATTTCATGGCCTCATTAAAAATGTTAGAAGATTCTTGGTGTCTTCAATTTTGTTGCAATAAAATGTAGTATTATGTATACACAGAACACATAAAATATGTAGTTCAGTGTAAGTTCTGCACATGACAGATTATCTCAGGTAGTAACACATCTTATGTTGGGCTCCAGAACTCAGTGTCTCAAGTTTGTTATGAATTTGTAATCTTCTTCATGTTGAAGTCTTGGATGTTGAAGATGTAAATATTCCAAGCACATATGTGTGAGTGGAGCTATAGTTGTCTTTGGATTCCGTGAATACCAGTTCTACAAGTTGGTAAGATAAGGGAGTATAGGAATGTACAGACAGTCGGTGAGAACCTCTGGTAAGTGTGCACTTCACTTTCAGTCTTAGGATTCTACTACTACTATGTATTGTGGTGCTCATTGCTATAACATCTGTTGTGACATTCTGTAGATCTATGTGTGAGACTAGATAGCACCAGCTTACACTATATGTTGTGAAGAGGGTGACTGTTCAGATTGTTGGTACAGATTTGTAGAGTAATAATTCCTTACCGTTTTTTGATGTGGGCAATTTATAAATGTGACACAGAGTTATCATGAGAGGTCATGTTTTTTCTGTATGTTGGTTAAACATAGATTTATATAATTCTGTGACTACATATGTCATTATCTGACAAATTTGTGGGCTTTCCTTTGAGATACAGCCACAAAACCAATAATCTTCCCGAAAATGATCCAATAAATGTCACAGGAACTTTGTATGTTTGTAATGATTGATTGAGTTCCTTCTAGTACAAAGCTTATTTTAACTAGAACATTCATCAGTGGCTGTTGGTATAAAGGTCAGTACAGCAGGACTATTACAGTTCATCAAGGGTGTTATACCCACACAAAAATTAGGGGAGGCTGATTGCAGAGGCAGCTTATATGCACTTTTCACGCCTCTTTAGTAAAGGTTAAATGGTCTTTGAAGTTAAGTTATAGTTTGTGACTTGAAATAATATGAAAGAATTATTATGAATCTGATAGTCAATCAAAAGTTTTACAGCCATTTTCAGAAACCATGTATTTATATATGTTCCTTCAAGCCGTTTCTACTTTGTAATAGAATCTGTGTAAATCAGAACCCCCGTATTATTGAAACTCTTCTATACAGTTCTCTCCCCTGTTTCAGTGTAAAAAGACATTCATTTTGGTAGACAACAAGCATTATTTGTCTGTGAATCAGTGTGTCCATTTCAGTAGCTACAGAATGGTCAGGTAATTAGTAGATGTGAAAGAGGCGTGTGACTCCTTGTCAGAAATGGTGGTGGAATTGATTAAAATTACCCCAAAGTACTTTTATATAAATCAATACAATAAGTTGTTTAAGCAAGTCTATATCAGTTTGTTCTAGCCTGTAAGTATATTGACAGCTATAACCATTAAGTGTGCAGTTGTCTTATCTATTGTCAGATTGATATTACAAGCAAAAATCAAATATATTGTAACAAAAATTTTTTGACCTTAAAAATAAGAAGAAAAAGACATCTGTGTAGAATAATATGTTTTGTTACGAATATAACTGGCATATATATGTAGCAGTGTGTGGTGTGATATTTTAGTCAGAGTTTGCGGTGTGACCATCCCAGTGTAAGTGACCCTGACAGAAAGGGGTGGGGCAGTAACACACCACATGCATCCTCCTCTAAGACAAGATAATTGTTTTACGACTGTAAAGTCTTTGAATGTTATAGCCAGAGTGATGCTGACATCAGTCTATCTTTATTCCAATGAAAGAAGAACTAATAACCCAATTACACAGAATTAGGTCTCCCATCTAAGAAAAATGCTTTATAAATTAGCCTGTTATCAGCATATTACCTCCTGCTCAGTCTCTTCTAACACACACAGATTAAGTTATTTTTCAAGCCGTGCTGAAAAAAAGACATCATTTTCTTTTAAGTAAAATCAATGACAGAGATAGGAGAAAACGTTCAAAAGAAGTAGATTCATCAGAATTTTTTTTATCAATTTAAAGTAATGTTTACACAGTGTGTAAGTTTCTGTAGCAGTAATTGTCATGGATCACCAGTAGATACTGTATTATGATGATTGTGACAGTTGTCAGTATAGTGCAGATCTTAAAAACTAGTAAACTGTTGGTTTAAACAGTATTTTATTACACAAAAATAAGTTTATAACATACATTTCATACATGCAAACAAATGCTGGATCTGGCGACAAGATATAAAATCTTATTTTAGGCCATTTCCAAGTAATCATAAATATACAAAC
>JAUMGZ010206360.1:0-12215 GCA_032359645.1 Pododesmus macrochisma | reverse complement strand
GATACTTTGGTGTTGTTTCCTTTCTTTAGTTGTCTAAATTGAAGTTACTTTTCACTAGAAAACCACTGAAAAGGGACAAAACGTCGATAAAAAAACGTCGAAATGTCGATAAAAACGACAATAAAAAACCTCCCTAGTTGGCACCAAAATCTCCCTGGTTGAAATCATAAATCTCCCTAGTTGTCGTCCCAGGATTATCACATGTATGGCGACTTTAACCACTAGGCCACTGCGGCCCCCAAATAAGAGTGATGTTAGAATCTGGAATAACAATCGAGGAAATTGATTCTGCTATCTGTGACAGGTTATGCTATCTTAGGAGTTACTCTAAACACTGTTTACAGTTAATGTGATAAAGGAGATTTCTGAAACCAGGGCTCAATTTTGCGACCAAACTGAAAATGGCGACAAATATTTACACTAAGGGCGCCATTTTGGCAACTGAGTTCGACTTTAGTATACAGTACGTTACATGTCATTTTTTGCGGTCCGGTATTAAGTATATCCGCTCATGATCATTGACACACTTGTTTTTCTGAATTGTCTGACTCTTACACCGCTTATTTTAATTTTTTGGAATTTTTTTTGAGTGGTGGAAAGTCAGAACTCGTCCCTATATGAAAATTGGGGAAAATGCCATCACGGACTTAATCTAGTTCCTGCTTCATTTCTCTTATATTTTGACATACCAATTAGTTCTTCTGCAGTTATTGCTTCTTTAACATTATTGTAACCAACATACATCGGTATGGCATTCCAACAACGTCATATATTAATAGTTCGGCAATAACTTTCAACAAAGTTTACATTTCCAAATATTTTTGTGACAGTTCATTCAAACAGGTCTTTCTAACTTAACACTAAGCAAATTAAACACAGAGTATATATCTTATATCAACCATTACATTTCATTACCATATTAAATTATTACAATTGGTTTACTTATTCTTTTTTGACCGAATATTCATATAGTAATGTGCTACATTATATGTAGTTGATAAAGTTTGCTCTGCTTTTTTGGAGCTACCGCATCCGAGGGAAAAATCACTGTAAGGAATGGTGAGAATATGGAATACTTTCACTCTCAATTGAATTTTGACTGAAAGTAAAACTCACCTTCAGGACTGTGCCATGGGGTTTGTATTATAGAAAGAAATAATGGCTGTCAAGAAATTGAAGAAACATAGAGGACAACTTCAAGTAAGATAACAAATGGCAACAAGTGACAAATGGGATCTATGTGAAATTTCCCAATGCTTAAAATATAGTTTCTTTAATTATATATCAACCTTTTCTAGACTTATGGGTAATTTTAGCTCACCCGATCAAGAGCAACTCGAGTAAGAATAAATTTTAGCCCACCCAATCTAGAGCAACTCGGGTGATTTCTCAGCTATTTTGATCTCTTTGCTTATATATTACCTTGTCTTTTAATATTATTCAATATCAGCATTTATTGCTATTTCTATAAAAACTGTCACTGATGTTGTTGTTGAAATGTCATGTGTTTTCAGATTTCCAAAATGGCCACAATGGAGGCCATCTTGATATTTTGTAGTTGTAGAATGTTAATATAACTTCTATAAATATGGGACTTTCACTGTTAAGAGTTAGTCTATAACTCATCTTTGTATTCTACAATTAATGTATAACTAAGCTAGAATCATTGATCATGAAATGATGTTTAAATTACTAATGTAAAATAAATTTTATCTTGTTTCAAGAGATTACATTTTAATAAAAGTGATTTTTTTCAGATGACTTCCAATGACAAAGATTTTCGATTTATGGCCACTAATGATTTGATGACAGAGTTACAGAAAGATTCCATTAAACTAGATGATGACAGCGAGCGGAAGGTATACCCTATTTCTTTTCAATAGATACATGTAATGTGGACACATGCTATTATTTGACCCATGGTGCTATTATTTGACCCATGGTGCTATAATTTTCAGATCCATGGTGTTATAATTTTGATGGCATTGTCCTGTGATTTTGTTTTGACCAACCCTACTGTTCCATGAACATTTTGTTGGAAGATCACTGATATGTGTCTATGATAACGAACATAATGCAATAATTCACTATGAGGAATAATGCAGGTATATTTACCTGCCCATTTTGGATGTTAAAGATTGTCTACTCTGCAGTATTTACACAACAAAGTAATTACCTGGTAAAGAGATTAAGCTTTAACATATCACAATTAATAAAATTATTTGACAATTCTGCATTGACAAAGCAATCATAGAAGAAATCAACAATAATATCAACAAAGATAGGTCTTAGCAAGCGAGTTTGTCACTGCATCAGACATTACAATCATTTGACAGATTTTATTACCACCTGAGTTTTTTAACACTAGAAAAATATCTTAAACATTAAAAATTGTATTTCTCTCTCATTTAGGTGGTAAGGATGTTATTGAAGTTATTGGAGGATAAGAATGGTGAAGTGCAAAACCTGGCTGTTAAATGGTATGAAAAAGATTTTAGTTTAATCATTAAAGCTTAAAGTATTGTTTGAGAACTAACTATTACACTGCTGTAAACTTAAAGTATGTGTCTGTTGATTCTTTATTAGTTTATTGTTTGCCAAATTAGCAAAGGAAGAATACTGCAATCCATTCTGCCAGGTTTCAAGCCTGAGATCAAAGTTTGGTGTTTTACAAATGGATATAAAGGACAAACTTCACTGTACAAGCTGTAGTAACATTGATACAACTGGGGACATTGCATACAAATTGTGAAATCCTAGAACATAGATTACAAATTCCTTTATTTGACTTACATTGTGAAAAGATACAAAATAAATTCTCCTTCATATATAATAATCTATGTAAAAAGCAATGTAAATTTCAATCATGATGTGAGTTGATTTCAAAGATATTCATATGTAACATTCTAATTTACAGTTTAGGGCCTCTGGTGAACAAGGTCAAGGAATTTCAAGTAGAGACAATAGTTGACACTCTTTGTAACAACATGATATCTACCAAAGAACAACTCAGAGATATTTCCAGCATAGGTAAATTTAACGTAAACAGTACCTTTGTTTTTGCCTTAAAAGGGGGGCTGCGGTGGCCTAGTGGTTAAAATCACTGACTTGTTATCATAAGAGCCTTTCAGCTCCTAGTTCGATTCCCGTTCGGGGCGTGCTAGTGTGAGAAAGTTGCCAATGACTTGCCGTAGGTCGGTGGATTACTCCGGGTACTCCGGTTTCCTCCACCAGTAAAACTGGCACGTCCGTAAATGACCTTAGCTGTTGATCGGACAATAAGCCCTTAATACAAACAAACATACAAACAATTTGCCTTAAAAGAAACCTGCTTATTTTATAAAATGTGAACCTCAATTTAAAAAATCAAATTTGTTTGACTTTGTCTTCATAGTTGTATATCAACAATCTTGTTAAGTCTAGAATAAAAAAAATTATGTAAAGGTACCATATATATACATATATATATAGGTGTTGGTTGGAGTTCAGTAGCAATAAAAACGCATTCATCTCTTGTTCATTGAAATGATGTAAAACAAATATTAATCTGTATGTTTATATTGATTATTGATATAAAGTTTTCTGTGATAAAAAAACCAATTAAAATATTAAGTAAAGATTTTATGAAACTGATCAATGTTTTGAATATGAGGTTAAGCAACCATGAAAGAGTAACAGTTTTAGTCCATATGACTAAAAGTCAAAACTAATAAAAGGTCCTATACAAATTCTATCTGTTTTCCGTCTGGCATCCACTTTTCACAATTTATACTTCTTAAAAACCATTGGACCAATTTCAACCCAGAATAAAAAGAAGTACCATTAGGAGAAGGGTAGGTTGTCTTCAAATGATGGAGCTTGTCCTTTATGGGTGTCACTAGGGTCATAAGTAGGGACAATTTGACACAATACAATAAATCTTCAGCAAATAATATAGAAGCCTTAGAGTTTAACACTTGCATATTAACAAACCTTGGGGCATGGAGAACCAAGTTTGTTCATGTTGGACCCTGGGGTAAAAAAAAGTTAATATATATTAGGATTCAAAGTTCATCATTGTCAGTATATTGCAGATAAGAGAATTTATATTTGTTCAAATTATTCAGCTCTGTCTGCAGGGTCGCCACAAGGGGGCCCAAAATTGGGAAATCTTGAAATTCTTGCAATAAATTAATTAAATACCAAAATTTAATTATAGGCCTATTCAAACCAGATAGACATCAAGGTCCATATGGTCTCATGTTTAAATATTTTGTCACATCCATAACAAGTTGTTTAAGTGTCTAAGAGGAGGTGTGTATGTTCATTCTTTTTCATTTTTGTATAGAAAACAATTTGATGTTTTATTATATTCAGGATTGAAGACAGTAATTAGTGAGTTACCACCATCTTCTACAGCTCTGGCAGCTAGTATATGTAAAAAGATAACAGGAAGGCTAACTAGTGCCATTGCTAAGGTAATAATTTAATAGTATCTTCTCTAAGGTCACCTGAACATTTTCTCTTTCTCAGAGAGAGACAGGTTTTAATTATTTTGTTTTATATACCGAATAAAATGTGCGCAAGATGGATCAGAAATCATAACGTAGTAGTGAACAAGAGGAGAACTGGATTTAAACAAATACAAAACGTGAATTTAAAAGAAAACTACACACAATACAAGCTTTTAGCTCACAAGATCATAGTCTGTAAATCTATTTTATTTTGTTACATGCCCTAAAGAAGAGTGTTATGTGTAATTGTTTGGTTGTGATGATAATGATATACTATATTTTTCAATTCAGCAAGAAGATATGTCTGTGCAGTTAGAAGCTTTGGACATTCTAGGAGATTTATTAAGCAGATTTGGAGGTAAATATTTATATAAAAAAAATTCTCTAAAATTTGTCTTGTAACACAAAATTGAAAGGTATTTTGCTAACCGTTAAAAGCAAACACTTTTTAAATCAAGATCCCTGTCCCTATTTAAGAATAGAAATAAAACCAATTAAAATTTCCTACCATAAACCCTGTCCGATATATTTTCACCCTTAACAGAAAAACGTACATTACTTTTCTTGGACTTATTTGTGATTTGTCTTGCGATCTTCCTTTACTCTGTCTATGCAAAATATTTGTCTTAGGAGGGCGAAGCAGCGAAAGATGCTAGAATCAAGAAACCATTTTGCATACTCTGTTTACTATAGATTAGACATCAAGTTAAGCAAAACTTTGATGCATTAGATTAAAGTTTGTAAATATATGTATATGAGAGTTGACATAATCTATATATTCTTTTAACAGGTTTGTTGATTAGCTTTCACCCAAGCATCATGCAGTCTTTGTTACCCCAGCTGTCCAGTCCACGTCTTGCAGTTAGAAAGAGAGCAATCATTGCTATAGGTAAAGTACATTTATCTAAGCCGTATCTCGGGTTAATGGGTACATAAAGACTTTGTCTAGTATGTTTAACTGTATTAAATGTTATTCTTCTTTAATGTCATACAAGAGCAAATTACCATATATTAAATAAAATTTACTATACCTTTGGAGTTTAATCCTAGTTATTAATGATATTGCTTAGTTTTATAGTTCTAAAGAGGGTCTCCTAGTGGTAGAAACTCAGCAGTACTGTTGTGTTGCAACTCTTTTGTTTTATCCAATTAGTTTTATACAGTATAACAGACATGATAAAGAGTTGTATTAAATGTGCCTTTAGACATACAGAGAACTGTATTTGTCAAATTTAATAAAAAGATGTTTTAATAAAATATGGTTATCAATGTTCATGGTACATTTACAATACAATACTATCTATGCTTGATGTTGTGCAACAATGACTGACAGTGCTATTTGTTTAAAAACTTAGTGCTTATATAATTTTGTATAATATGCAAGGGTATTAATATGTAAATGTTCATGGATTGAGTATGTATTCCATTGTAACAGGCTATCTTGTCATGAGCTGTAACAACCCATTGTTTCTTGAGCTGATTGATTTTCTACTGTCAGAATTAACCAAAAATGCTTCTACATCTACAACACGTACATACATACAGTGTATTGGAGCAATTAGGTAAATAATAATAAGCAATATGCTCAATTAGAAATATGATTTAGTCCATAGGAGGGTAATTATATTATGTAATACTGGAAAGTATTTTCCACAAAGAAAGAAATCTAGTAACTATTCACATGCTATAAACTATTTACTTAATACTATGTGTATATTAGACATACTCATTGTGGAAGAAGGGCAATTCTTAATGTTAAAATATTTGCCTAATCCCTTTGCTATATAGGTAGTAAAATACTTGTAAGTCCAAATGTACTATCACATTTTAAAATGTTGTGAATGCCTTGATGATGTTAAAAATACTTCTTCATCATAACACTAAGACAACTGACATCAGAAAGAATCGATGAAACATAACATTGCTTGTTTTGATTTACATATTCAGTTTGTCTGTTACATCCCTCATTACTTTGTGATTGATCATATGCATAGAACAGCACAAATTTTTTGTAATCATGCATATATCATGTTTTCAGCCGTCAAGCAGGACACAGATTTGGTGAACATTTGGAGAAGATTGTTCCTCCAATTGTCAAGTTCTGTAGAGAAGAGGATGATGAGCTCAGAGAGTATTGTCTACAAGCTTTTGAATCCTTTGTTAGAAGATGTCCAAAAGAAATATCTCCATTTGTATCTGAGGTAAAAGTCATTGTTTGGTTAACTAACAAGTGTATTTATGTTTAAAAATAGTATCTCTGTTTCACAATATTGTCTTCGCTATTGGCTAAAAGGTTAAACTCAATAGAGTATCTTGCATTTGTATGTACATTCTTTGATAGACAATAATAGTAATAATAGATGCCAGGGCAGCCATATTGGATGAAGTTCGGCAATGTCAGACACAACTATGGAATTGTATTTCAGGAGGAACATCCACAGCATTTCCTTTGCCCAGTGGTTTTTGAGAAGTTGAAAATATGAAAAGTTAATGACTTACAGATTAGTATAGAAAAATCCACTTGGACATTGTCAGATTGACAAAAGAATTTTAAATAAAAAAAAGTGTTCATCCAGGATATCAATATGTCTATCGACATTAAGTATTTACAGTGTACTGACTTTGTAAAGGATCTTTATCAAATCTACTTGCGAGATATTCTTTAAGTGTTAATTTACCCAGGTCGACAATGAAGCTCATTGGCCTCTTGCTTTGTTGTGTTGCCTTTATGAACTGAAGATCTGCCTGTGTAACATATATTTTGTTTTATGTTGCTTTCAGATTATAAAGATCTGTCTGTGTTATATATGTCATGATCCAAATTACAACTATGATGATGATGACGATGATAATGACATGGACATGGAAGACGATGAAGAAGATGAGTATGTATTGTAATACAAAGAAATACTTCATAACCTAATGTGATCTGATGGATTGTTGAAAGAAGTGGCCCCAGTTATTGAAAAATCATAGTTGTTTTTCACCAATTCTAGTCCTCTAAATACAAGTTTTTAACTCTGCTGGGACCAGAATTTATCTCCTTACATGTTGGGATTTTCTTTTAGATAGTTTGCAGTTTTCTCACGGCACTCACATTTTTGTGAGTAAGGATTAGTCTAAGCTATGTATAGCTGAAATATGTGTTAGATACCAGGAACATGAAAGGTTATAAAAGTTGCTTCCCTATCTGATACTATTTTTAGACACCTTAGATGCAGTATATTTTTCTCTATTGCTACTAAGATTTACTCATGCTGTGCCTCATTGGTAGTGTTAGCTTCATTCTCCAAAACAAAACTCTTTATTCTACTGTATTGTAATGCTGTCGTGTGTTATAATCTTTATGATACATTGTTATAGATAGAACCTGTGAGTTATATTTCAGTTTCCTTTAGATGATCTACGGTAATTTACGTATTTAGACTAGACATACTCCTCAATAATTTTGTGTTAATATTTAAAAACATTTCAACTGGGATAAATAAAGTATTTACACATAACACTTATATATGTATGTTTAAAACCAGTGCTATGGAATGTGTACTTATAAGTGATAAACAAATACTTGTAGAGATGATGAAGAAGAGTACAGTGATGATGACGATATGAGTTGGAAAGTCAGACGTGCATCAGCCAAATGTTTAGATGCCATCATCGGAACAAGACATGAAATGTTGGGAGAATTCTACAAATATGTCTCTCCAGCACTTACAGCTAGATTTAAAGGTAACTTTGGCACACACTCCTTATATACTGTTGATTTCTACTGGCTAACTTTTGACTTAGAACCTACAAGAACTTTATTTTTATTTAAAAGATTTGATTGTCTATAGATGTTTGTCATTTTAATTTTGTGAAATATATAGTGTTGTTACTTATAAGGAGAATTATGAAAGCTTGATATTTATGGAAAATACTCAATGGATAATAGCAAGGCTAATACTACATTTTAGTTTTGTGTGTTCACAAATACCTTTGTAAAGCACACAAAAAAACAAATTGAAAAAAATTGGAATAAAGAAATAAAAAAGAGATAACTATTTCAGTTAATTTCCATGACTGGACATTGATCAAGCCTGAAGCTCTTAGCTTTACCCAATTAATGCTAATGTTAGACTCTTTATATAATGAGTATAAACATAGTATAAAAGCAAAAAAATCTGTCAAATATATTCTGAGCATAGAATGTGTAAGCTTTTGGTTTTGTTAATTTTCTTAATACATTGCTATGATCATAGTATGCTGATGCTTTTAATTGTGAACTGGTCAAGTTGGTGGACCAAATGCATGAAGCAGTTTAACCACTATTACAGCTCAACTTAAATTATGCTAATTGTCAATATTAAGTTGGTACATCTGGATTTTTAAGTTCTTGTAGTTTGGAAAATCTCAGTTTTTCCTCTGCTCCTTTGCTGGCCATCTTGTATATTTTCAAATATATTTTTTCCAATGATCTTCAGTTTTTATATGTTTTAGAAAAATATTGTTAACTTGAGAGTTGCACTTTATTTTTTAGAACGAGAAGAAAATGTGAAAGCTGATATCTTCCACGCCTATATTACGCTTCTTCGTCAAACACGACCGACTTTATCTACAGACCCTGATGCTATGGAACAAGATGGAGGGTAATGTGTCATTGTGTTTATAAAAACAGATCAGTTTATATCTTGTAAATTTTTAGCTTACCTAAACTAAAGGCTAATGGTAACCAATAGTCATTATGTAACATGAAAAAATCACTTTTATTACTTTTCTTGTCTATGCATGAAGAATTTATCAATTGATAAAATTTATTTTTTCAGTCCTGTGTCAATGTTACAAGCACAGATTCCAGATATTGTTAAAGCAATTCACAAACAGCTGAAAGAGAAGAGTGTAAAGACACGCCAGGGCTGTTTCAGTCTATTGACAGAGCTGGTATTAGTACTCCCAGGAGCACTGGCTGATCATTTAACTGCTCTCGTTCCAGGCATTCAGTACTCTCTTGGGTGAGTTCATGTCAATTCAAAATATGACATTTCAGAATTAAAAATGAATATGACATTATGATTGAAACTTCAGGAAAATGAAAATAAGTTTCAGAGAAATAAAAAGAAATATTCTAATATTTGAAAAAGTCACGTAAAACTGTTAACTGAAGCTTTTCTATTAAAGTTGTTTCTTTGACTTTAAATGCAATATTTTGTAAAGAACAGAAAAATGAAATAATCTGCATTATGTTAAATCAGATATCTTGTCAACTGCATTGCGATGTTATCATTGTTATATTTTTTACTGCTGCTAGTTTAATATATTGATTGTTTTTATATTTGTTACAGAGATAAGAACACAAGCTCTAACATGAAGATAGATACACTATCCTTTCTGAACTGTCTCTTGACTCATCATAGTCCCATCGTGTTCCATGATCACATCAAAGTACTTGTTCCTGTAAGTGACACGTTTTATCACCTTATAGGAACAGGAACCATTATCACATATTATTAGTTATCTTGGTTAAAGTGTCCATGCCATTGATATGTGCTACTAATTGTATTTCTGAAAGTATTACATCAACATATCTTTTTTCTGTATACCTTGAGATTTAATGTCAGAGAATGATTGTATAACAATTTTAATTTGGGATTTCAACCCCATGGAGTTATGCCCCTTTGTTCGAAATACTTGTTGGGGGGTACTCCTCCTTAACTAACTGGTGGATTTCATTGAAACTTTGCATGAATGATGGGAATCTGATGCAGTTGTGCACCAGCATTTTAATTTGGGATTTCGCCCCTTTTTGATGGAGTTATGTCCCTTTGTGCGAAATACTTGTCCGCGCAACTCCTCCTTAACTAACATGTGAATTTCATTGAAATTTTGCAAGAATGATCGATATCTGATGAAGTTGTGCACTGGCATTTTAATTTTGGATTCAGACCCTTTTTGATGGAGTTATGCCAATTTGTGCGAAATACATGTCCGCACAATTCCTTCTTGACTAACAGGTGGATTACATTGAAACTTTGCATGAATTTTCGGTATCTTATATAGTTGTGCACCAGCATTTTGATTTGGGATTTCAGCCCTTTTTGATGGAGTTTTGCCCTTTTGTGAAATACTTGTCCACAGTACTCCTCCTTAACTAACAGTTGGATTTCATTGAAACTTTGCATGAATGATCGGTATCTCATGTAGATGTGCACCGGCATTTTAATTTTGGATTTCGACCCTTTTTGATGGAGTTATGCCCCTTTGTGCCAAAAAGATGTCCGTACAACTCCTGTGCACCAAAATCTTAATTTTGTTGGAAGTATAACTCTCAAATATACATAACTTGGCAGAAGCAGTGGTATTAGTCAGCCATCCTGGCGACAGCTCTAGTTACTTTAGGGCATAGAGAACCAATTTTGTTCAAGGCATGACCCTAGGGTCAAAAGTATCCAAATGCCAAAATTTACTTATAGGCCTATTTAATCCAGATGGACATTAAGGCCCAATGGGTCTCTTGTTTTTTAGTATGTGGGAAGTTGAAGTATTAAAATCTTTTTCACTTGAAATATCCTATTTAATAGACACTTGTTTTTGTTTTGTAGCCTATTGTACATGCAGTGGCAGATCCGTTCTACAAAATTACATCAGAAGCTTTACTTGTCACACAGCAACTTGTCAAAGTCATAAGACCTCTAAGTAAGTTACACATTAGGTTGTTTACATAATATTCTTTTTCTCAAAGATAAACACTTGTATTTGCTGTTAATTTTTTTAGTTAAGATGTAATGCACTTCCAGAGTATTTCACTGATATTGTGACAAAATACCAAAGCAGAAAACTAAACAATAGAACATAAAATGATATTTTTAGAAACTTGCTATACCACACTTTATGAAAGAAAATTGTTGACATTACTCTGGAAAGTTACAGATAAAGTAGTCTATTATTTATAGAAAGTTTATTTCAAGATAATTATCTGTAATCAGACTTTGTGTATTTATAAGCCTAACTTGTTTTGAGTTTCCCTGCCACATACTACATGTGTTTACCCTGATCACCATCACCTTCAAACAATTGAGTATAAGCTTCACACTTATAATTTAAACAGATGTTCAAGTAAGATTTGACTACAAGCAGTATGTAAAAGACTTATATACTTGTACACTAACAAGACTAAAGGCATCAGATATAGACCAGGAAGTTAAAGAAAGAGCAATATCATGCATGTAAGTACTGTAGATACAAGTCAAACTCTTCTTATTTTTTCCATGGAACTCACCTTGATCCTGTTATAAACAGACTGTCACAGTAGCTCTGTGGGACGAGCCTTCTCAATCACTTTGATCTTAGATTCAGTCTACGACCGCATCATAACTAAGACATCACAATTAATAGGTAATTAAAATGCTTAGTATTCAGGGTAGGAGAAGGAATATCGGTTGGCTTAGCGTCAGGATAATGTGACAAAGTGAAGTATCATGTCAATGTGTTGGTAGTGTGATATTTCGGTGAAACGACTCTATAAACTTATCATCAGTGTGCACTGTCACATGTGGACACTACTTCAATATAACCTAGACATGTGCTCAGAGGGATGTTAAACTTAACAACCTCATGGGTGGGGCCGCGGTGGCTTAGTGGTTAAAGTCGCCGACTTGTAATCATACGTGCCTTTCACCTCCTAGTTCGACTCCCGTCCGGGGCGTGCTAGTGTGAGAAAGTTGCCAGTGACTTGCCGTAGGTCGG
>JAUMGZ010206349.1:0-12216 GCA_032359645.1 Pododesmus macrochisma | reverse complement strand
GCTGGCCACATACAGGTATGTTGATAATTATATTACTGGTGTATTATTGGTGAGGTTGGATGCAGCTGGCCACATACTGGTATGTTGATAATTATATTACTGGTGTATTTTTGGTGAGGTTGGATGCAGCTGGCCACATACAGGTATGTTGATAATTATATTACTGGTATATTATTGGTTAGGTTGGATGCAGCTGGCAACATACAGGTATGTTGGTATAATGACATTGAACCAAAGTATCTTGGGTAAGGGTTCTTGCAATAAGATAAGTAACGAAATAACAATTAAATTCAAGCCATATATTTTTAAAAATGGAGATTGGTATGAGTGAACTTCAAAAATAAACATATTTATTCAAAACTATAAATGTCATGTTTGAAATTTCAATAAGGTTGTCTTTCTTTACTAGCAAAATACATTGTTTTCACTTATATTCACACAGACAGTGAGAACCGAGCTGTGCGGGCAGCAGGTATTGCTCAAGAAGAGCTCAAATGTCCAGTAATATTCCATCCAGGCAGAAATAGAGAATCTCCATTTGAAATAATCCGTTTGTACCAGGAGGCTGGAGGAGATGTAAACAAATGCATTATGTCACACTTAGATCGTAAGAGTCACTAATGATGATAATAAGAATAAAAATTAAAATGTAAATGATTTAAAAACAGCACACAAGAAACTTGTACCATTCTACATTGTGCATGTGTTTATGCATGTTTGACTACAGTAGATGTTGCCTTCCTAATATGTATTTAAAGTGACAATAATTTTCCTTGATTATTCTATATTTTGTAATGAAAAAAACCCTTTTAAATGATGCTGATGGTTTTTGGAGAAAAATATACTTTCATTCAGTCAGACTCCATGTAGTAATTCTAACATCAACATTTTGATAAATGTCTGAATTTAAATGGATCATTTGAACTAGGAACTGATTGTTATTCTTGACATCATTTCTTTGCATTAAGATTGCAATTAAGAACTTTGGTAACATGGCGTTTAAAGCCTATATTTGTATTTTATTTGCAGCTATTTTACATATTTTACTTTTTACCTTATTTTCTTCACTGAGAAATTGTTATTTTGTGCATTGATAATTAAATGTAAAAAGTTAATTTTATACAATGTGTATAAAGTCAAATGTACAGTAATTATATTCATATTAAACTTTGTTAGTCAACATTATGTCAAAGGTTGCTCTCTCTCTCTCTCTCTCTCTCTCTCTCTCTCTCTCTCTCTCCACATTGTTTCTTTAGTGACACAAACCCAGCAAACTGATAAGTACAATAGTTCAGCTGGAATATTATGAATATGACTTTAAACAACAATTAACTTTTCTAATATTGTATTACAGGAACTCTATTCGATACAGACGTTTTACTAGAATTTGCAAGTCACGGCTGCTACTGTGAATATGATCTTTTTGGAACAGAAGTATCCAATTATGCATTAGCCGACATTGATATGCCAAGTGATGCAGAGCGAATACAGAAAATAAAAGTGCTGGTGGATGCAGGTTATGAAGACAAGATTACCATTGCTCATGATATCCACACAAAGATAAGACTGGTATGTTTGATACTAATAGAATCTTGTACCTGTTTCAGTACAAGATATAATTATCTCAGTGGATAGGTGGTATGTATGTGACATATCGCACGACAAGTCATTAGATAACATACATACCATCTAGAGACTGAGATAATTCTATCTTGTACTGAAACAGGTATGAGATTCTTTTTCTTGAGCTCTTATAGCGAATTAACTATGAAAATAACAGAAAAATTAAGTCCATTGGTTTCCCCAATTGAGCCTCTGCAAATGTGCATCAGGAGTAGTGTCCATGACATAAATTCATTGTTACATAGCATGCAACATTAATCTTGTTACCATATGATGATGATATTGCATTGTTTTATAGCATGTGAAATTGATCTCGGTACTAGTATAGCATAATCCTCGAAAACTACAGTGTTGAATCAGATTGTCTTACACCCCCGGTGTGAGATGGATTGCATTCATATGTTCTCGCCATAATTTATTTGAAACGTTTTGAGATCTTTGTTAAAGTTAAACGACAAAGAAGGGTTGTTCTAAAATTTTGCTAAAGGGGAGTAACTCTGAATTGAGTTGTTGAAGACCGTCTGCATTTGTAATGGTCCAAAATCAACTCGTTCATAAGGTTGGAACATAATAATTTATTTTTCAAAGTAAACACATCATTTGTAAACATATAAGATTAATGTGCAGGGCTCCAATCTTTTCTGAAGCATGTTTTGAGAGAACAAGATTTCTGAGACATCAAGGTTGACATGAAAAATTGGATATCAATGACACCGATACTTTTATTAAAAATGAATTGTGGTAAAATAGACCGCAACACACCGGATGTTGATTTCTTCATTTTATTAGGTTTACATGTTTTGCCGTATAGTGTGGTGTCTTCAGGACATTTATTACAACTTTTTTTGAGATTAAGTTTTGATTAAACGTGAACATTTTGTAGAATCATGTGAGAAAAAGAATCTTTTCACAGGTGTTGGTTTGATATTGAAATATCTTATCCTGAGTGTGGATTTTTAGTCCGTCTGGACCAAAGGTCCAAGGTGGACTTTTCTCATACAAATCCCGTCCGCCGTCCGTCCGTCTGCCCGTCCATCGTCCCTCTGTCCGTCGTAAACTTTTCACATTTTCGACTTCTTCTCCTAAACCACTGGACCGATTTTATCCAAACTTTATAGGACGTATCCTTAGGGGAAGTGGGTTCAGATTTGTTCAAATGAAGGGGCTCGGCCCCCAGGGGGCACCACAAGAGGGCCAAATTGGGAAAAATTTGTCAAAACCTCAAAAATCTTCTTTTAATAAACTAGAAGGCCTAGAGCTGAATGTATGGGTTTGTAGTGACTTTAGGGCATGGAGAACTCAGTTTGTTCAAGGGGTGACTTTGGGGTCAAAAATGGGTTACACGTTTTGGGGTCAAAGTTCGACACTTTAGCAAATATATTAACTATTCACATTTTTGACTTCTTGTCCAAAACTACTGGACTATTTTTGATCCAAATTTAGAGGAAGTCATCCCTGGGGAAAGGGAATTCAGATTTGTTCAAATGAAGGGGCGCCACTTTGGGGTCCGAAAGGGGGAAAATTTAACCAAATTTCAAAAAATCTTCTTCTAATAAACTAGAAAGCCTAGAGCTTAATGGTTTTGTATGTAGTAACTTTAAGGCATGGAGAACCAAGTTTGTTATAGGGGTGACTCTTGGGTCCAAAAATGGTTATGCGTTTTTGGGGTCAAAGTTCAGCACTAGCAAATATGTTAACTATTCACATTTTTGATTTCTTGTCCAAAACTACTGAACTAATTTCATCCAAACTTGGTAGAAGTCATCCCTGTGGGAAGGGAATTCAGATTTATTCAAATGAAGGGGCTCAGGGCCCCAGGGGCGCCACTTTGGGGTCCGAAAGGGGGAACCTTTAAAAAAAATGTCAAAAATCTTTGTCTAATAAACTAGAAAGCCTAGAGCTTAATGTATTGGTATGTAGAAACTTTAAGGCATGGAGAACCAAGTTTGTTCAAGGCTTGACCTTGAGGTAAAAAATAGGTTACACGTTTTGGGGTCACAGTTCAACACTATCGCAAATAGTTAACTATTCACATTTTTGACTTCTTGTTCAAAACTATTGGACCAATTTCATCCAAACTTAATAGAAGTCATCTCTGGGGGGAAGGAATGCAGATTTGTTTAAATGAAGGGGCTTGGGCCCCAGGGGGCACCACTTTGTTGGCCAAAAGGGGGAAAATATGACAAAATTTCAAAATCTTCTTAAAATTAGAAAGCCTAGTGCTTAATGCTTTGGTTTGTAGTAACTTTAAGGCATGGAGAACCATGTTTGTTCAAGATGTGACCCTAGTTTCTATGTCTGGCCTGAAGTTTAAAAAGTACATGCTGATGTTGTGCCTTTTTACTTTGGATAACTATTTTGTATACTGTGGTTCGAGTATCAGTATCTGCCTTACACTAACACAAGTTTTCATTGGATATAAACTGTGATTAGTTCTACAATAAATGCACAGTATAGTTAATTAAATACATGCTTCAGTGGTGCTTTCAATTATTTATGATATCACAATTTGAAACACACTTTTTGTTTTGTCAAAGCTTCTATGATTAAAACCCAATTGGCAGGATACCATAGTCCTTTTTACTTCTGTAAACCCATCATCATTCAAAATTGGTAGTATTTTACAATTAAATTAAGTTTATTCTGTTTCTCAGTTACAATGGAGATAATTTGAAGTTTTGTGTGTTTCATTTGAGGTTTTTGACACAAAATTGTCCTTCAAAGCACTCTGTTCATGCTTTAAAACCAAACTTTTGTGCCATACACCTTCATAGACACCTAAAAACATCTTATCTCCTAAATAAAAATGAAAATTCTGCTGCTATTAAACCTTTAACACTGTTAGTATTTTTCCCGTACAGTGTTTAGGACCTTATTAAGATTATATCACTTGATATTCATGTGTGCAAATTGTTCATTAGAGATGAAGATTTTACACTATAGATGACCAAGTACTCAGACACATTGACATGATACTTCACTCTGTCACAACATCCTGACACTGAGCCAACCAGTCCTCCTCCTACCTAGTAATGCTAGGCGCTTTGCAGGGGTCAAGAAGATTACCTTATTTAAAAGTCTTAGGTTTTAACCAAACTGGTATTCGATCCTACAATTGGGATTTTAAGCAACAGTCTACCAGCATGAAGGGAGTGCCCTATAACCATCGGGCCACCGCTCTGGTCATCTTGATTTACAAAACAAAATAAGTAGAATGTTTTTTCTCATGAATGATTGGTTTTTTTCTCTACAGAGACTATGAATATTATTAGAACAATTTTAACTGTGAAAATGTTGAATAAGTTTTTCATATTGCATAGTTTGTGGGCTGTTCTTTAAAAGATAATTAAGGAAATGGTTAGGGTATTAATCTGTGAAATGCTTTTATTGAAAAGAAAAAAAATTGAAGTTAAGGGAGACAATTTCATTATCTCAAATGCAATTATCCCCCTTGGTTACTCTTTACATACATTTGCTGTCATTCAATATATTAAAAAGAATGTGGGTGTTATTTAACTTGAATAAACTGTAGAAATAATTCTGATGTACTCAAATAGAACTGGAAGGCACATTTGTTGTTACTCCAAGCATGACTTATCATGAAAGCCCAGGTGATATAAACACTTTGGAATCCCTCTGAGAATAAATTAAGTCTTAATTGTGAAGTGACCAAATTGTTACATTTTTAAATGATACTCAATGCATTTGTTACATCTTACAAGTAAATATAGAGTATAATTTACTATAACTCTTTAAAAAATAGAGAGCTGGTCACTGTTGTATATTACCCATAGTTTATCATGAAAAAGATATTCTCAAAATCTTTTCACATGCTGTTTCTTAACATGATCTGGAAGTTAATTCGGGAACTAATATAAGTCCAAACTTCATTTTTTGTTTTTTATCCTCAATGGGCTACTCTGTAAAGATTGAGTAGATATGTACTTGAATGTAAAAATCTGTTTTCTGGACCAGTTCATTTCTTATAAATCTGTACTGTACTTAACATTAAGTAAAAATAGTTTGAGTTTCTGTTTTATCAATTCTATTGGCTTTGTGTCATTTCTTTATAATTTAACAGTGACAAATGTACATCATTAGCTAGAAAAAACTGTATAGTAATTATAATGCTTGATTGGTGATCTTAACTGCCAAGTCTATGGCTAATGTTGTCTGGAGTCTTAATCTTAGAAACTCTGAAAATGTGCTTTGTTCACTTTTAGAATAACCCCTGTCATATTTGATTATGGAAACCAAAATATATCTTAAGAATGTCTGTATCATGTATTAATAATTTAAAATCACAAGATATAATAATTTTTATTTTTATATCTTTTTGCAGATGAAATATGGTGGTCATGGATTTTCACATATACTTCTAAATGTTCTTCCAAAAATGACTGAAAGGGGAATTTCTAAAAAAGCTGTTGATAAGATGGTATTTGATAATCCCCAAAACTGGCTGGCCTATAAACTACCATAACAATTCTTTAATTATAATCCAAACTGTAGGTTGAGGCAGCAAATTTGATACTCCAGACTTGGTATTGGTTTTTATTTTTGTATGTAATGTTTTCCTCTGATGATGGCTATTATCAAAATGAATTTAATACAGACATTTTTTTACCAGTATGTATTCTTATGATTACGGTAGGTGCACAGAAATATGAATTTAACAAATCCCCACAAAGATTATCTTAAACTCACATGAAATATATATCTTATTACACGGCTTGTATACAAATATACCATTTGTCTATAAGCAATGCAGTAAATGAACCTGTAATCAATTAATAAACATCCTATTCATGTTGTTCTCCTGTCGTGTGAACCAACAGTCATGTGAACCAACAGTCATGTGATCCAACAGTCAAGTTACCAACTATTCAGTATATATGTCCTTGATGTAATGATTCAAGTTTAAAAGTGAAAAAGTTTAAGCTGAGGAAATAAGCTTACATTTTGAGATACTTGATTTTTTTCTATCCGGCTGGTTAGTATAACAGATGTTTACATAGATGTGTTTTAGAAATATAAATATAATGCATTGATATATGAGACATTTCATGATATTTAATGTTTACATCGTTTTTATTATTTTTTTATATTTCATAAGCTTATAACTCTACAGTTTACATGTATGACCTGCAATATTCTTAACAAAGTCACAACATACATGTATTTACATTGACAACAATACATAAAGTATCACATTAGTTTATAGTTTACTAGATTTCAAACTATATTTAATTATTAAACTGTTATTTGTTGACGTTTATGTTGCTATGACTCTGAACAGGCGACTGCGTGCAGACAAATTGAATAATGCATGCTAGAGCATTATGATAGTTTGTCTTCTGCACGCCTGTTCAGAGTTTTACACCACAAAGGTCAACAAATAACAGTTGAATACTTATATTTTCTTTTATTGTTTTTCCACAACAAATTTATTTTTCAGTTATTAAAATTAAAATTGAAATTTCGCAGCCGTAAGTGTCTTTATTGGAACAGCCACTGGAAATAACTACTGAAAACTTGTTTCCATAGCAACAAAAGAGTACTTGGAGAAAATAACAAAAACAGATAATGCTTTTATGTATATGTAATACGAATCATAAAAACTGTCTTAAACAATGTGAGCGTGTTCGCGGAGGAATGACACGTACTACGACATGTTTTCAATATAACTACGCCTGAGCTTATGCTAAAATAAATATTAAAAAATCTCTATGGTTTATTTAGTCACTAGAGATATTACATTGGAAATGTAAATATATTACTGATAAATATAAAAGTTTTTCAATGGCTTGATACAGTTCCCAAAAATCATTTGCATCAATGTTTGTCAGGCCTTAAATGTGTCAGCCAATAGCCTTGTGTACTTATACACGTTAAATGATTAAGTGTTTTATATGTTAATTCTTTAATTGAATAAAACTCAGTAACGCGTTAATATTTATATTCAACTTTTTATCAGGACATATGAAATTGATTTAAATTTCTTTCTATATATTCTAATTAATATGATGATGTAATTTACATGACTAGTATGGTATTTGTACTTAATCAAGATGATATAAAAAGATGTACACTATATATATATATATATTGCCTTTTTTTTTTTTCTTTAAAATTCTAAATTAATGTACCCAGCAAGGTGTGGTCAAAGGCAGTTCATCGTTTACCTACCTTTCCACTTGCTTACCCCTTGTAAAAACTGAGGAGAGGGTACTCCTCATTTTCACCATTTTTTGTCCAATTGATCAGCGTCCAAGTGGACTTTTGCTATACCAATTTGTCAGTTGTTATCAACTTTTCACATATGTTGCTACTTGCTACAATTTTAGGCCAAGTTTGTTCAATATGTGACTCTGGGGTCAAAAATAGGTTACATGTTATGTGGTCAAAGTTCAACACTAGCAAATATGTTAACTTTTCACACTTTAGTCTTCTTGTACAAGAGTACTAGACTAATTTTATCCAAACTTGGTAGAAGTCATTCCTGGGGGAAGCGAATTCAGATATGTTAAAATGAAGAGGCTTGGCCCCAAAGTGGGCACTATTTTGGGGGCCTAAAGGGGGAGTATTTGACAAAATTTCAAACATCTTCTTCTAATAAAACTAGAAGGCCTAGAGCTTAATGTTTTGGTATGTAGTACCAGTAACTTTAGGGCACAGAGAGCACATTTTGGGTAAAAGTTTTCAACACCATATGTTATAGCAGATATGTTTACTATACACATTTTAGACTTCTTTTCCAAAACAAATGGACTAATTTCATCCAAACTTGGAAGAAGGCATCGGGTTCAAATTTGTTCAACTGATGAGGCTCTGCCCCCTCCTCCCCAAGCGGGCATCCCTTTGGGGAAGTTTGAAGAAAACTCTTATTAAATAGCAGGCTTAGTGCTTAATGGTTTGGTATATATTTCATTTTAGAGCTTGGAGAAATAAGTTTGTTCAACGCACGACCCTGTGGTCAAAAGTATTTATTTGCCAAATGTTTACTTTAAAAGGCCTATTTTAACCTGATGGATGTTGAGGCTCATTTTTAAGGCCCAATGGGCCTCTTGTTGTACCTATTGCAATCATTGCTCATATCAACTACAGTCATCATAACAGATTTTTCGTCACATAGATCTTGTCAAATTATCAAATCTCAAAAACGGTTGATCCCATTTCAATCAACTTTGTTTAAGAACAATCTTGTATAAAAAAACAACTACAATGAACACTACCAAGAAAAATAATCATGAAGACTTTAATATGTCTTGTTTGCTTGTTCGTGATTTTTGTTCTTTTGAACCTATTTCTTTCTTCTTTGTTTATTATAGTCAATTAACCCCTGTTAAATGGAAATGTTCCTGGATCATTCGTACTTTCAAAAATCTTCAAATTACTGGCAAATTATTATCTCAAACTTCATTCTAACTTTAAACTAATGAGTGAAGTAGCATGTACGAACAATCGAGACGACATAAGATAACTGACATGTAAATGCCAAACGCGGACGCACATAGACACACTCGATACCAATTTTAAACTAAAAAGGAAACAGCGGACTTAAAATAATAAGCGAAAACGAGTGTCTGCGAAAGAGAGAGCGTTTCCTGCAACACGAAGATGCCCGTCTTGATGTTGGTTTTGTGTGTGTCAATTCGGAATGTGACAATCTTTACCAAATTTAGGAAGTATGACACATAATCAGAGAATTCCAAAACCAAAACGTAAAACCAAGACGCTATTCACAAGACACAAGTCCATGGGCATGACAAACCAATGGATAAAAAGGGCAGGGCACCAAAAACAACAAAACAAGCAAACAAATATAAACAAAAATAAAAATAAAAAACAAAACAAAACCTATACAAATATAAGATAAAAAAAGAAACGTCACAAAATTATTGAAAACTATGTGCGAACCAGGTGTCCGCATAAGAGTCAACGTTTCCTGTTATAGATGTGTCACCCGCCGTGATGTCTCCATTTCAAATAAACCAAGACCTACCACAAACATTACAATACGAAAAGCCGATGTAAAACTACGTATGAGATGCTATGATATAATAGTTGTACGCCTGTCGGAAATAGAAATTACGGAAAGTATCATAACTGAACAGCTGTTGTGAACTACCTCGTTAACAGGGAGGATTTTCATAATTATAAAACGTTGTGTTTGTTTGGCTGTCATTTTGGCTCTTTTCAATAGAGTTGCCGTGAGGGATATGTTTAAGACATAAACAATATGACATTTTATAGTATGTGTTAGAGTGGACAGCAATGCTCTAGCGACGAAGTTATCGTACAAAGAACAAGCTCATGGTTTGATCGAAGTAAACGTGAAACATGAGATGGCATTTGCGATACCGGTACTTTGATTACATTTTGTGATCAGCTTGTCAAGATGACAATATATCGTTATATTTATTGCCATTAACAATTTCAAATTACCATTCTGAAATTCTACTATCCGCGCCAAATAATAAATATATATTGACGATGTTCAAGGCAGTGATTTAGAAGAAAGTGATTATGGCAATACTAGTGATGAAGTCAATACGTCTGCTTCAACTCATAATGTACAGACAAGAAAACGTGTCTATTTGCCAGGAGAAGAAATACTAATATATCAGTTTTGGCAGTGATGTATACTGAGTACTTACGATCACTGGTTTTGGCAACACATTTAAACGAAGGGACGGAAGTTGTCTGCGTGTTATGACACCAGTGAATAATATTTTGTAATCATAATTTGAAAATGATTCTTTTGAAATTGATTAAAATATGAAAAAGATTCACTTGTGCAGGAACTTTCAATACTATTAGTATTCCTGACTTGTGTAACCTTTTTGAATGGCATCTGAGAAAGAATATTTTGAGGATATTATCTTGGCCATTAAATCAAAGTACATGTAAACAAATTTACTGAATATTATATATTAAAACTATTACGATCACTTCGCTATGGTATTGACCTTTCATATAACGATTATATCTCAAACTTGGTAAAATAAAATAGGGTATTTAGGTTATTGTTAATACTTTAATAAAATGACGATACGAGTAACAATCATTTGGATTTTTTTCTATCAGAATTGACACTAATATTCGACAAGCGTTGTGACTTGAAGTTTCCTGTTTCTCAACTACATGTAATTTGCCTCTCTATACGAAGACTTCCTTGCAAAAGCATTGCTTTTAAACGCCAAACCGTCTGAGGTTGTGGCAAATACTACCACAGTTTCAAATTCGTCTACATTAAATGGTCGTCATCACTGTACTACAGACGGCTATACGGCAAGTCCGTAGCAGCATTTTTGAAAATAAGGGAACCAAACCTTATGTAAACCAACCAACAAAAAATACTTGAAAGATAAGCACATATTGGCGTGTTGGGTGAGGGGGTAGCCACCCTCCAGCAGTGGGGTTTTGGCCTCCCCCAAGAAAATGTTGTTCTTTTATGTCAAAATGGTAGTTTCCTTCATTCTGACATGTAGATTCAGTAAAGTGAACACCAAAGGGAAACCATGTCTTTATCGTAAATTTTAACGAATCTTACAAACAAAATTCTAGAAAAAGTGGGGGTCAGGCCCCCCTGCACCACCCCTTGTCCAACGGGCCTTGTTTCTGAAATGTTTCCACACATAGTCCCTACGTCATAGTTTTGTTTCTGTTACCATATACCAAATTAAGTTTGACACTTTACAGCGGTTGGCACACATGAAGCAGGAAATGTTTACTATTCGCAGACACCATGATGGTTTCGGTTTTACTTTTTAATAGAAATAAGTGATGTTTTAATGTATGTTTAGTCTATCTGGACCAAAGGTCCAAGGTGGATTTTTCTCATTCAAATCCCCTCCGTCGTCTGTCGTCGTTAACTTTTCACATTTTCGACTTCTTTTTCTACACCACTGAATCAATTTTATCCAAACCTGTTAAGTCATTCCTAGGGGAAGGGAGATCAGATTTGTTCAAATGAAGGGGCTCGGCTCCAAGGGGCGCCACTTTTGGGGCCAAAATAGGGAACATTTGACAAATCTTCTTATAAACTAGAAGGCCTAGAGCTTAATCCTTTGGTATGAAGTAAATTTAGAGCATGGAGAACCAAGTTTGTTTAAGGCTTGGACCTTGGGTCAAAAATAGGTTACACGTTTTGGGGTCAAAGTTCAACACTATGTATATAACAAATATGTTAACTTTTCACATTTTCGACTTCTTGTCCAAAACAACTGGACCAAATTTATCCAAATTTAAAAGAAATCATCACTAGGGGACGGGGGTTCAGATTTGTTCAAAGTATGGGGCCCAGCCCCTAGAGGGTGCCACTTTAGGGGCCAAGAGGGGGAAAATTTGAAGAAAAAAATTCAAAAATCTTATTATAAACTTGAAGGCCTACTGGTCGCCGACCAGTTATCGCCATTTTTTGCATGTTTTTCTTTAATAGATCGGCGGATAAAGGTTTTACAGCCAGTATGCGCTAACACAATAATACTTACCAAAAGTTTTATCAATTAAAATATATTTGACGTTTATGCGCATGCGCTTCATTGCACCAAGGGCAAACGTTTTCCCGCACTTTTATCGGGTAATTTT
>JAUMGZ010206348.1:0-22832 GCA_032359645.1 Pododesmus macrochisma | reverse complement strand
GTCCATGGGTGAATTTTGTTTCTGGAGCAATTTTCATGTGCAAATTAAGTTTAAAAATACATGTATATGTAGGACCTGACACAACGCAGGGACTCAATTAGTCAACAGCCAGTGTATGTGATAAATTAAAGACTTTAATATAATCTGTGATTGTTATACACTGGTGTGATAATTTTATGTTTTATCTGTAAATGTGGCACAATGCATTTAAAATCTGGACAATTTAATTATAGTGTAAATTGATAGTACATTCTTATATATAGCATCAAAACCAACCCCATTCTTTAATATGAACTTTGACCTTGACCTTTTAGATTTATAACTCCCAGAATCATGACCTTTAGTTGACAGCTTTATGCAGGGATCATTCAGGTGATAAATTGTCTTTTTACCTGATTTTCTTACCTGTAATTGATATACAGGTGAGCTTTAGTACCTGACCAGTCCGTCTAACAAGGTTCTTATATAGTACCTGACTTGGCTAAAGTCACTGGACATTTTCCCACGCATACAGTAGGGATTGGTCAAGTTACTGAGAGACAGTCAATGATGGTCATCTGTGTTGGGCTGACCAAGACTAAGTTGTACTCTCCAGGAAGTGACATGAATATATATTTGTTATGAGGCGAATCAACCGACGAGACAAATCATTATCATAAGATTACTGCATGGAGAGACGAATAATTATCTTAGACAAATTATTGTCATTGATTACTTGGGATCATAATTGCATTGGATGTGGGAGAATTTGTTTAATCAGAAACACAATAACATCTCTGTAACATCAAGTTGAATGAGGGGAAAATGCTGGCACATCAGTCAAGAATTTTTTTTAATGTTAAACATCGGGGAGTAATGCTGTAATTTAGTGAGTTGTCTCAAAAGTTCAGGGATTGCATACATTTTACTGTTTTGAGGAGAAAAAGACAACAACAAAAATTTTGACTTGAGTTTTGTTGTAATTTGTGTGCCTAATGAATAGTTGCTTCATTTAAACTAGTGAAATTGTTACTAACTTTGTCTTATACAATGTTGTGACTAACTGTGTGCACTGAAACTACCCTAGAGACTAGACGCTCTGCCTCGTCATAGCGGTGTGCACCGATTGCTACCCTTGACTAGACGTCCTGCCTCAGGCAATGATCTGTCCATTATCCTACATGTAAATCTTCACATCAACAATTAAGAACAGATGATTAAGGCAAGTGTTCTTTAGATAGATTTGTACCTGGATTGACAGCCTGCAGGTAATAATCCATGACAAATACTTACTGGTGTTGTTATGTGAACATTGAGATCATCGAGATCATCGTGATGATGCAGTTGTGTGATGTCCTGAGAAGTGAGAGAAGGCTGTGAACAATGTGGAGGTACAGTGCAGTCTTGTATGAAGTTCTGCTGAGATGTGCATGATTATTAAGGGATATAAACATGGATAATTCTGTTTTAAAACTTTAATTCAGAACAATGGATGGATATAAATATAAAAGAGACCTAAGTTGTGAATTAAAGTAGAAGATATACTACATACTACTTCATGTTTGTTACATTATTGCAGAGACATTGTTGATTGTTATATGTTGTAGCTGATAGATTTCATAGTGACATTATTGCAGAGACATTGTTGATTGTTATATGTTGTAGCTGATAGATTTCATAGTGACATTTTTGCAGAGACATTGTTGATTGTTATATGTTGTAGCTGATAGATTTCAAAGACAGTTTGAAGTTTTTGTTAAACAAAACTATTCTCAATTTACAGACTTAAGCAGTGAAACCATTGAATTTATATGTAGATAACAAATTACAAACACCTGATAGCAGATACTATGTACCCCTGCAATTGTACTGTGGACTTTAAAACTTGTTTTGCTGTAACAGCAAGATCAACACAATTTAAGACATTTTAGGTGCTACACTAGAGCATTTCTTTAGAAAAGGATTTCAAACAAAACATTCTTTATTGAAATACAGTGTCTTGAAGTGCACAACTCTTAAACAGCAGAACACGACGTAAATATGGACTAGTATGAATCTTTCTTTACAACAGAGATTGAAACAGCCTGACAGACTCAGTGGCATCTTTTTCTACTGAGGAAAGGAAGACAAAACATTCTGTATTGAAGTACAGAAATAATGCAGTGTCTTGAAATACATAACTCTGAAAAATTAGCGTGTCAGACAGGCATCTATCCTTCCAACAGAGAGATATAATACATGTGTAAAGACTCAGTGATTCATATTATCGTGACATTTTCAACAATAATTTGTACAGGCGAGATATCAGTGTACAAACAGACTTATTTACTATATAGATACTGAGTATGTAAGACAAGGTGTGTAAATACAAACATTTATGTCTTATTTTATGACCCAGTTATCGCTTTAATTGGGCAGTGTCCAGCAATACACAGTTGACTGACATGACTGAGACTGACCATTATATTGACCGCTCACCTTTACTGACCACCACACACACTGACCAACCCACCGCTGCTGTCAGGAACAAGTTCGGATAGGTGTGTTTTACAAATTTAAGCTTCAGTTTTGATGAAAGAAACAGCAATAAGTGATTTAGTGATTGAAGTGGTATACTTTGCCTAATTGCCTGGGACGAACCGCCAAGGAACTGATGGACAAACTGAAATTGTCTGTTTATCTGGAAAAGGATTCACAAATCTGGTCTCGTTTGATGAGAGAGAAACTGGAATCGTTTATTAATTGTCTGTGAACAACAAAGTCTTACAAAGCAGGAGAAATAACCTTGGTTAATTCTATACAGTAAAACTTAAAAACTGGGAGTAATATAACGTAGATGGTTGCTTATCTGTGAAAACTTATAAAAAGCGTTTTATGTTGTAAAGGAAGTTGTCGGAAGTGGGTGTGAAGATATCTCTAACTCGCCAATAAATTTTACTCACTTAATGTGCAAAACTGTAAACATACAGGTTTTAAAAGTCATCAAGTTTGCTGTGTATCTACAAAACTGTGAACATAAATTCGCTAGGCAATTTGAGGAGATATTTTCTGTGTGTTTTTAGACGATATTTCATGTGTCATTTAGATGATATTTTCAGAGTTGTACTGATTTGGCTACATTTATGTTTTTATGCACTTCTCTTTTCATTCCTGACATGAGGCGATGTCTTTACCAATGTTCTCATGAACTGACCATAGCTTCTTTCTGAAGTGACCCCATATCTTCTGAGTCTTTGTGTATTACCTACACTAATTGTCTACTGGAATTGACAGTGAAGATGTTAGCTTTATCAGGATCTCTTTGATGAGAGGAATCAGCTGGTCTGAAAGATTCTCTAGACAGAATTACAGTACCCCTGTTTGCTTTAATGAACTCAACTATTTATGGTTGTGGACTAGTCCAATTGGAATTAAGGTATGGAATGATGTGATTCAGGATTGCTGCTATCAGGCACCAGGCACTGACCACCCAGTTTAGGGAACTTTTAATTGTTTCTGCTTTAATTCCAAGAGATAGTGACTATATATTCACTGTGTGTGTGGTGTTTCACGAAGTACCAGTTTAAAGTTTTCCTCATGGTCATTAGAATCCACTTGTATGTAAAGGACATCAGTAGTATTTTGTGTGGTCGATGCAATCCATAAAATTTGTTACCCGGTAATTAATATTTAAATTGATATCTGGATGGAATATTAAAAGTGTTGTTCAATAATTCTTGAATTTGGATACAAAATGCCAAGTGTTCAAGAGAAGAAGGCAAAGAGGTCGGGCTCGCAAAGGTCAAAGGTTAATGGCATTCCTCTCATTAGGGAACCACCCAGTAGGGGAGTCGCAGTAAGTACAAGCACTTGAATGACATTGATAACTGAGTCACATAAATGTTTTGTGTTATATTTGGAATTAATTAAGTTTTTTCTGGAATTACAATGAAGCATTGGAATAGCAATCGTATAAGTCATATAAACAGTGTATGTTTAGTTCTATATTTGGAATTAATTTAGTTTTCACTGTAACCACAACAAAGCTTTCGGTGGAATGACATTTATCTAAGTCACATGTATGTTTGTGATATATTAAGAATTAATTGCTTTTCTCCATAAATAGTTACATTAATTGTTATGTGCTTTGAAATTTATTTAAAACATGCAAAACTCATTTTGAACAAAACATCAAATGTGTTTACGGTTGTACTTGCATAAAGAGGTAATTGTAGTCTGAGTCGTATTCATGTCTGTGTTTAATTTGGAATTCATTAATTTCCTCCATAAATGGTTACATTAATTGTTTTGTGAACTTGAAAATGAGCTAAAAATAAAACCTTTTTGAACAAACATCAAACATGATTACTGTTGAAAAAATTAAGTAAATTGTAGATAGTCAGTTTTATTTTTAAAAAAATTAGTTCAAAGTTTTTGTCTTCTCCAAAAGTTTAGCCTACAAAAGATCATGGCTAGTATTTTTTTATGGAAAGTTGATTTATAAAAGGTTCTTGAAAGATGATATCCACACGCACCAGAGAATTATAGATATGCTAGGGAATTTTAATTGACATTTTTAAGTGGTGGGACTGTTTAGCTCAATCAAATGATAAGATTATCACAGAGTGTTGCAATTAACTGAATCCATAAATGACAGAAATTATTCTGTGTAATTTGTGATAAATTCCACCTGTTGTGTTCTTATGACTGTATTTAACTTCTAAAGTTTACACATTTTAACTTAGATTTATTTGTAATTGTTACCCTCTCTCTCATTTCATGTGCAATTAGATTCTTATTACATGCTTTTAGCCAGATCAGATAAGTGTGAAGTTCTGGATTTTGCTGTTCATTTAGTACAGTGCTGCCCAAACTTTATGATCCATAAGTAAGAAGGGGCCGGGGTGGCCTAGTGGTTAAAGTCGCCGACTTGTAATCATATGAGCCTTTCACCTCCTAGTTCGATTCCAGTTCAGGCATGCTAAGTGTGTGAGAAAGTTGCCAGTGACTTGCTGTAGGTCAGTGGTTTACTCCAGGTACTACAGTTTCCTCCACCAGTAAAACTGGCTCCTCCGTAAATGACCTTAGCTGTTGATCGAACAATAAGCCCTTTATACAAACAAACCATAAGTAAGAAAGTTCACATTATGATATACATGTAGCTTTTTGTTTGTTTGTCAATAGGCAGTAACAAGATAGAACAACGACTGGTTTACTCTGTTGCAGAATTATGTGACAAGTTAGTGGTCAAGATATCTTTGGTATGATTATGTAGAATTAAAGACTTAAACATTAGCGTCAATCAATACTATTGCATGCAGACACATATAGCAATACAGTGCAACCTGCTCTAGTGACCACCTCTTTATAGAGACCATCTGTACATAAAGATCACTAATAACAGGTCCCTTGAAGTCTAATTACAGTGCAACCTGCTCTAGTGACCACCTCTATATAGAGACCATCTGTACATAAAGACCACGAAAACCAGGTCCCTTGAAGTCTAATTGCACTTATTTTTACCTATATATAAAGACCACCTCCATATGAAGACCATTTTTGTCTGGTCTCTTGAGTGGTCTTTATAGACAGGTTTGAGTGTACATCTATTTTGTATTTACATTTTCATTGTATAATTTTGGAAATGGCTAGTACTGAGTAAGCGTCAGAGAAAAACTAATTAAATTTTTCAAAGCACTAAATTTTAAATCATTTAATATTGACTTACTTTAAATGTCACCTAACATCTGATCAACACTGTAGGTATGTATTACACATCCGATATATAGATATCAGAAAATCAAGGTCCACATTTGTCTACCTGTTTTCAATACACTTTTATATGGCGAGAAAAATTAAACCAATTAAACACATCGCCTGAAGTTGTTAGGCAGTTATTAAAATTGTAATTACATAAACTGCCAGCCTTGTAAAGAATCCATGAGTTCGATAAAAAAAAATTGACAAAGAATTTCACATGTAGGGTATGTGTTCTTTAAAGGTCTATAGATTGGATTTGTGCTGTTTTCACGGAATGTCAGGTCTTAGGTCTGAACAGTATATAGATATAGGTAGACAGTAGATTATACCTACATTTCACTGTAAGTAAATCTGTGTGAAGGGATAGGTGATATGTTCTCTGTGCCAAAGCTCTATATAGCTGGAAACTGTCATGTTTAAATTCACGAAGAAATTACAGTTCAAAAAGGAAAGTTTACATACAGCCAAACAGAGATCAGTCAAGGTGAGTGTTTATTGACAGTGTGTATCATATGTGATGCAATAGAGGTTTGATTTTACCAATTATGCTTGTATTAAGGGCTTATTGTCCCATCAACAGCTAAGGTCATTTACGGACGTGCCAGTTTTACTGGTGGAGGAAACCGGAGTACCCGGAGTAAACCACCGACCTACAGCAAGTCACTGGCAACTTTCTCAAACTAGCACGCCCCGGAAGGGAATCGAACTAGGAGGTGAAAGGCTCTTATGATTACAAGTCTGCGACTTGAACCACTAGGCCACCGCGGCCCCTTTACCAATTATGCATGGCCAGGTTTGACACTACTGTTGAGGACTGATACAGGACCATCCGGTAATTAACATTCATAATGTTATGTAATATTATATAGTAGACATAATTGACATATCACTGTACTGGTTTTAGAAAAACAGAAAAGTTTGCAGTCTTAGATGGCAAGGAGCAGTCTAAATACCCTGAAATTGAATGTCTATCAGGTGTATACGGTACTCGGATCTTTTGAAGTACAATTACAATGTCATCGGTGATTTTATAGGCCAGTTGTTTACTAAGAAGTGAAATCAATTTTTACTAAGCATGTAAAGAAATAAACTTAGAGTTAATATAATATTACATGTTATACGTGTACATATCTCATCCAGCATCAACTTGATAATAATGTTTAAAGTCGCCGACTTGTAATCATAAGAGCCTTTCACCTCCTAGGTTCGATTCCCGTCCGGGGCAGCCTAGTGTGATAAAGTTGCCAGTGATTTGCCGTAGGTCGGTGGTTTACTCCGGGTACTCCGGTTTCCTCTACCAGTAAAACTGGCACGTCCGTAGATGACCTTAGCTGTTGATCGGACAATAAGCCATTAACACAAACAAACTTGATAATAATGAACTGTGCAGCTCTCTTGTATCGAAGGTAAAGCAAGCTTTAAGAAAGTTCAATTGTGTAATATTTGAACTCTTCTCAGAGGAGGTAAATAAGCGACACACTTCCTTTGAATGCAAAATTTATAGATTAACTCATAACATTGCGATGTAAAGTCTACTTCTTTATGTTTTTCAACACATGGTTGTTAATTTGTTTTATATCTTTCCTGCAGAGTAAAGCTATTTGTATTGTTGTGAAGTGAAAAATGTTGGGCAGTAAATTTTATTGTAAAAATAAATTAAGAGAATTATAAATGTTAAGTTAGTCTGAATATTAGCAAACTTTTATCGGGATAATTGTCAATTGGCATGTCCTACGATTTTATTATCATGTGAAAATAATTTGAACAAAGACAGTACATGAGTCATGTGTATAGGAATGCTTGGTACATTAGTAATGGTAAGTATTGCCTGTAATGCTTACCTGAAGTTTTACCTGTAATCACTTATCACAGTCTTTATCTACCTGTGTAATATAATACCTGCACTGCTCGCTTGTCTTTTATGACACATTATAAAACAAGGTTCAAGTTTCTGTTTGAAATAGATAGTAAGAATTTTAATCTTGTTTTGTGTAAATAAACAAATAATTATCCCTACAACATCAAAGAGATTTTATTTAGAAGTAGGGGAGACTACTCTGTCATTCTTGAAAGATAGGACATTTTTGAAGTCTTGTTTTCCTGAGTAAACACATCATGTAAATGTTTTCTGCAACATTTTAATGTGTAATGTAATAAAAAAACTAGCCTTTTAATACTAGCTGTATTCACAGTATTGGTTTAAAATACGTCCACAGTAAAATTAATTTTAATCATTGAATTATTGTTGTCTGCAAACTGTATTTCTAAGTTTATGAGAATATCCGTTATGTCGGCTTATAAGAAACTGTATTTCATAGTTTATGAGCACTAAGCCAAAATTGATAAACATAGAAGCCAAATAATGGTCAGTAAGAAATCTTAAATCTGTGCTGACCAATCCTTGAGAAGCCAGATAGTTTCACTAATCCAAATTTCATACTGGTTACAATCTTATGAATATGTTTAAATACACTGTGATAATTGATCCATGGCACCTGTGTCACCGACAGAAAGATAATCTTCTGATACACTATATAACAGGCATTATATTATTACACTAAATTGACTTTGAATTAGTGGTAATTAAGGTTCGGTCACATATAGCAGGTGGTTGTATTACAGTAAATTGTAATGGGCTAAGTGTCACACGCTCATTATTAAATTCTGTGAAATAACTTCTTGACTGGAATAAATGCGTACAAACTATAGTATTAAAACCAAGTTGTAAGTGATATAAAATAAATCCATCAAAAGTTAATGTTATAAATGCTATTTGCGTTTGCTATCACTAAGACTTAGTTACTGACCTGGTAGATCAGGTAGAGCCATCACCTCATGATTGGATAGGCACAGGTTCGATTCCTGGCCGTGTCAAACCTGAGATATTAAAACTGGGTAATATTCTCTCTCCCTGCTATATTATGTGCTCAGCATTAATGGGTAGAAGGACTGGTTGGCTTGGTGTCAGAATAGTGTGAGAGAGTGAAGTATCATGTCAACGTGTCTGCGGCATGATACTTCAGTGAGACAGCACTATAAAGTCGCCATCAGTGTGCACTGTTGTTACAAGCAAACACTGTCTCAATATGATGTAGAAATGAGGGACTTTAAACCCCAATGAAACAAATAAGCAATTACCGGTAATGCTACTTGAGTTTCCTATCACTAAGCTACTAGACACTATATGTACAAATGTATACTGTTTAGAACTTAATGTTGATATCCTTTAATCATGTGTTGGTGATATTCGTAAAGAGTTATTGTAGAAGAAGGTTTGGTAGACTAAGAGAGGCAACTTGATTATGAATGATTTATCCAACTGTTAGTCACACTAGGTACGGGATCTCCAACCTAAATATGTGGGTTTCCTCTGGGCACTCCGGTTTCTTCCTACAGAAAGCATCCACTCGCACTTATAACCATCCGTGCCAACGAGAGAGAGATTTCAACGTAAGTTATAAAATAAATAAAGTTTAAACTTTAAGTCACATTATCCTGACACTGGGCTTACTAAGTGTTATGATATCATGTAATGTAACCAGAACCAACTGAGAAGAAAAGCTTGATGCTAATTCTAATTGAAAGTGTTTTATGGATTGTAGTGTTTTATAAGTTATAACCAAGTCTCAAAAATCTGTATCATCTGTTAATTAAGACAGATACACCTTTATATTCCCCACATGCTTATTTTATCTACATGTCTGTCAACTTTAAGTACCCTCCTGTACCCCCTCCCCGTTAGACCTGTGCCCTGTATTATGTTGCAGAACCTGTATCACTCAGCCATGTCTGAGATATGAGATTGTAGCAAATTAGTGAAAGTTCATCTGTTATTCGTCTTCAGTAGACTGCTTTAATCCTTTTGTTTCATCTCTCTCCACCAGGGCTGCACTCCAGGACATTAATTAATGTGTATGGGAGTGCAAAACTATGAAACAAAGGGGATTAGGACCAGTCTACATCTTCAGGGGAACATTAACATTATGGTTACTATTATATACATGTATGTGTGGGATAACAGTCCTAGTCTTATAAACATCAGTTTTAAAACTTTAAATGATTTAAAGTCAATGCATATATGTGTGGATGACATTTCCTAATGTCAAGATGTCAGGGTTTAAATCTCTCGACATTTCACAAGGTTAGATCAGGGTGTGAGTTTGTATTGTATTGACATTTATAATGCAGATTATCATTGTCAATAATTATGTACATGCATCCCAATCTTCCAATCCCCATCAAGTGCAGGGAAGACTGAACTCATTAAACACAGGGGCTGCAGTGGCCGAGTGGTTAAAGTCTCCGACTTGTAATCATAAGAGTCTTTCACCTCCTAGGTTCGAATCCGTCCGGGGTGGCCTAGTGTGAAAAAGTTGCCAGTGACTTGCCGTAGGTCGGTGGTTTACTCTGGGTACTCTGGTTTCCTCCACCAGTTAAACTGGCATGTCCGTAAATGACCTTAAGCTGTTGATCAGACAATAAGCCCTTAACACAAACAAACAAACATTACACACATGCTTCTAACAAAACACCAAGACAAGGCTGCTGAAGTGAGTGATTGGCATCTTTCATGTTTGAAGTAAATTCTACAGTTCATAATTATCTTTATAAAGACTTTTCTTCAAGTGAAACATCAAGACTAGTCACGGAATGTGTGTTTGTGATGACTCGAGGTGAGTCTACTTATCAAGATACAAACTTAAACTGGATTATAGAAATTCACATACATGTACTTGCCAACTTTTTGAAGTTTTCATGGGGGAGAAAACGTGTAGCAAAATCTTAAAATGTCTTTAATATCTATATACAGTGCCTTAATTGACAAAGAAGTAGTGTAAACTGTCTCATTTTAGAAGTTCTGTGCAATACACTAAGTTAAAGTTAATTAATAAACAAGTTTTAGAAGTGAAAATGAAAACTGTGTGTGAAAAATAGGGAGACTCCCTCTTAAAAGGGAGAGTTGGCAACTATGAATTATACATTTTATTATGTTTTCCACAGTTGACATTTGGCAGGTGTATATTGAGATATGAAGACACAATGTGTGTTGTTATCTATTAAACTTTGATTGGTATCAAGACTTCAAATGTGTATTGGATAGCGCCATAAGAATTCTACATTTACAGATTACGGACAGGTATCAACCTGATTTGTGAAGTTTACAGCGTGTTATCGTACTCTGAGGTGCTGTGTATACCATGTATGCGTATTGTTATATGCTACTATTGCAATAAAAAATCTCTTTGATTCAAGTTCATGGCTATGCTAGATTGACATTGGGCCAGTTCGAAAGACTCCTTAGTAAGCCAAGATTGTATACTGATAGAATGACTTGTGTTACAGTATGGCAGCAGAGAAGATATAATGATTCACAGGAATCTATGGGGATTGTTTTAACACATAAGAATTGAAACTGTTGGAGAAATTATCAACAATAATATGTGTGTTTAAGTGTCATAATTGATGTGTTTGGTGTCAAACAGTAGGACTGGGTTGTTTATTCACATTATCACGTACAGTAAGGATTGTTGCACATTGAATGAACTCTAGGAAGTACTATAGTATTATTTAATCTGACAGATACAGGCCAGTAATGCTTGTGTGTACAATTCCCTGCATTCACCAAATATTAAGCGACAGGCGCAATCAGGATCAGACTGGGGGTTTCGGTTTCGGTTCCCGAAGATGAGGTGAAAGTTGAATGAGCTGATAGATTTCAAGATTTCAGCCTATATTTGTTGTAGTTTGAGATTTTCTGTGTTGCTCCTTTTTGAAAAAAAAGTGAAAGAATTCGTTTCATTGGATATATATCATTGAACAAGAGGTTTTAGTTGTCATGTGAATAGGAATGTTCTGGCATTGTAATTTATTAGTGAATAGGCATTGTAATTTATTAGTGAATAGGAATTTTCTGGCATTGTAATTTATTTTGAACTCAGATTTATTAAATGTGACCTACGCTAAGACCCGATTAACGAAGACAAAACAGCATTGTTTTGTGGTCAGACTTAAATTTATCGTACAGGACGTTAATCTCTTTATACAGTATTAATATGATATACATACACAGTATATAAACAACATGAGGGATATATATGTACAAGTCTGAGCCAGAAGTATTATCATATAAGACTAAAGTCATTATAGCGCAGGTAAAATACAAGTTAACGTCAACTGGTCTGCATACAGACATATCATTAAGATGACTGTTCCGTGCCCCTGACACCTAATGTAAACAAGTGACACATCATAGTCAGCCAGGAGCTTAACTTACGATGTGGTCGTCCACTTTGTTTTTGTGGTACAAAGAAGAAAGTTTTCGTTGTGCGTATAAAAGTTAGAACATTAAATGGTGTGCGAGAACTCAAAATCATTCAGAATGGATTATATTCTTTTTCTCTTATAAATTAAAAAGGGATCAACTTTTTGTGTGGAGTGTCACTATTTAGTCCATTTTATCAGTGACATTGACTTACTTATTCTATAAATTTGGAAATCATCCAAGGAAAAAAATATTTGTGTCTGAGATTTCTACAATATTCGTATAAGTTTAAAAAAAAAAATGTAGCATGAAGAAAAATTCTGTTGGATTTAGTTAGAAAGGGAGAATATCTTGTTCTGTTTTTGTAAGTGAAAGGAAGAATATCTCGTTCTGTTTTTGTGGGTGAAATGTGGTGATTCTGATTGGAGTTGTAGAAACAGTTTCTTCGTAACATCAGGAGGTGTAGAAACAGTTTCTTCGTAACATCCAGAGTTTAGCTGCAGATTGATGGGTTATTTCTATACAAACAGACTTGAGTGTAAGTCATAGAGACAGAAGAATTACTGGATGTAGGGTAAAGACAGTTGTACATAAAGACTGCTTCAGAAAATACTACATCAATAAAGCTTATGTTTGTCATGGTCAATAAACAATACATCTTTATTGTGTGGAAACACTAGGAGATCAAGAAACACAAGTTCCTTAATCTTATTGTGTGTTCATGATTAAGGAGACATTGATAGACAACCCCGCATTGGACTTGACTCTGTGATAAAACAACTTGACTTATGGAAAAGATTACTAACACTTCTATGTTATTCACAGTTTTGCTTTATTCAGTGGTATTTTTGTCTAACTGAAACGTGCTTGTAATACAGGTTAAAACATCCCTGTTTTCTTGGATTTTACTAAGTTGATGTCTGGAAGAGGTTTTGTCTCATTGAAGTAGATTATCTTGGTTGAAACATATATGTTTTCTTGGATTTTACTCAGTTGATGTATTTTTGTCTCACAATATAAAACAGGCTAATCTCGCTTGAAACTGTACCGCTTTCTTGGACGTTGCAGTCAAAAGTAATTAAGAAGATGTATCATTGGTGGGTGCCATTTGATTTGTGCTAATGGGGTAAAAACTGTGCAAAACAATCGCTGTGGAATGAGACTTTAATGCTACGGAGGCTGTGAAGGATGATTTGAGTTGCAGATGTGTACAGGCCATGAACAAAGTAGCACCATAGAACTGTACCTGTTCACAAACCATTATATACTGTCTATTCAGTAGTGTTAACATTGTCTCCTGTGTGCCATTGGAAGAAGGAAGCCAACAATAAAATCTTCATGAAGTTGTACCATTCAAAAAAACACTATAAACTGTGAAAAGTTGGGATAAATGTCTTCTGGGCACCATAAAGGCCATTGGGAAACTGAAGCTAATAAAAAACTTCATAAAGCTGTGCCACTTGGAAAACACCAAAAAGTGTTTGAATACACCGTAAAGATCTAGAGTTGGGTTTTAATGTCTTCTGTGCATCTTAAAGGCCATTGGAAGAAGGAGGCAAAAAATACAGTGTTAAACCTTTAAAATACTATAAATACCTATACAGTCTTTATTAAGATGTTTGGAGTTCTTGCTTGTACATCAACAGGTGACAGGTACAAGTTATGTAATTTGACTAATTAAAAGACACTCAGACCAGTGATATTACATGTGAATGACAGTGTGCTGACACTAGGGGAATGTCAGGGTGATGGGTTTATGACTGTCAGTCTGACTGGAGGCGTCCATCTGACAGTGTATTCTGGGTAATATTGTCTTGTGGTGCAGGATCTTTGTACACATTTCCTTGTATCTATAGACTGTGTCTATATCTCTTTTGTTAGTTTTGTACCTACAGAACAAGAGAAATATTAACAAATTACAGGAAATATTAACGAACTGTTTGTCTTCATAACTATAAAATTACGGAGATGGTATATTTGTAAAGAAGTTTAACCAAATTAAAGAAATAGTATTATTATAGGAATTATGAATGAACAAGTTCACGGTCAAAAGGTTGCAGATTGACATATTTGGAGGTGTTAATTATACCGTTTTAATCAACGCCATGGATTATAGACTCTGAAGAATTTGTTGTGAAGTGTTAATTAATAGTCAGGCTAATATTGGAGACAGCTATACATTGTGTATTGGGAATATGACTGCAGTTGTAAGATAAAGTTTAAACAGAGATATAGATTTTGGTTTGGAGTTTAAATAATCAAAATGTTTCGGAACGACAGTAAGCGCTGGTCAAAGAGCCTAAATGACCTCTGCTCAAAGAATGTGAAGTTGTGGCACAACGTTCTTGATAACAACCAGGTTAGTACCCTTTAGTTTGGCGTCATTAATTGGTGTTATACCTTATACAGACATGCTGGTTAATTTTTTCACTCCTGAGGCCTGAATGCTTTTATAATTAGCATTTCTTGATAGGATATCAGGACTGGATAGCTCAGTGTCAGGATATTGGGACAGAGTGAAATATCGTGTAAATATGTCTGTGCCATGATATTTCAGTGACACAGCATTATCAAGTCACAATAAGCATGCAATGCACTGTCACAAGCAGACAGGGTCTTGATATGACCTAAACAAACATTGAAGGGACGTTAAACCTAAATAAACTATTAGCTTAGAGTTTACCTCATCACAGCAATCTTTGCACCCCCCCCTTCTGTAGACACCCTCCCTACCCCTGGCCGCATCTATCTGTTTAGTCACCCTCCCTATAACCCTAGATTGTAGTACATCTGTATATATAGTAATTAATATATAACTGAATACAGACATTTCACCTGACTACTCTACTCTACTGTACAGTAATTTGTTCTGTGGTATTTAATTAAAGTGGGAGACTCGTATTTACCTTTGATTGTAGGTAGGACATCACAGGTTTACTGATTATCTGATACTAAGTATCATTGTTATACACATATATCGTTACAACTTGTGGCATCTTAATTGTCTATACTAAGTGGAATAATTAACCCGTGACTACTAGCATGGAATGTATTTAATTATTTGACCTGGTTATGTTTATTTATCAGTTTTATTTATACACAATACACTAATGATTAAGACATGTGTATGTATATTGTGTATTGACATGATTCAATATTGTATCAAATACAAAATGTTCTATATCTTAATTTCATTGACATTTGGTGTTTTACGGGAACTTGGTATCTTATATTTTCAAGGCTTACATGATGTAATTATTAGAAGTTAAGTTTGAATTGTACAGATAAGTAATTACAAAGTATTTCATCATGCATATATAGGTAGCAGAAATGTTATAGATATGGTTGGATTCATATTAATTCTCTTTGCATTTTCTAAATTTTCAGTGTTAAAATGACCTACATACATGTATATGAATGTACAGAGAGCAAGGTTGTGCAGTCCACTACCGTCAGTTATAACATATTACAGGGGTGCCTATCAGGCATTCCAAGAATTCTACGACCCATGATCAATCAATGAAAATCAGGTGTATATATAGAAATGATCATTGTCAATGTACTCTTACACATTAATTCTTTTGCTAGATTAGTACTGTATTGACTTCAAATCGGGTCAGTGATGGTCTTGAAATGGTTTGTCAGTGTTCTTAACTATTCAGCAGCCAACAATGATCTAAGTTCTGCTTCCCTTATCTTTATTGCAGCTCTCTGCTTCCGATATCCATTGCTGGCTGCAATTCTGCTTCCCTTATCTTTATTGCAGCTCTCTGCTTCCGATATCCATTGCTGCAATTCTGCTTCCCTTATCTTTATTGCAGCTCTCTGCTTCCGATATCCATAGCTGCAATTCTGCTTTCCATAACCATTGCTGCAAGTCTGCTTTTCATTTCTCCTACTGCGAATCTGCTTTCCATTTCCCCTACTGCAATTCTGCTTTCCATAACCATTGCTGCAAGTCTGCTTTCCATTTATCCTACTGCGAATCTGCTTTCCATAACCATTGCTGCAAGTGTGCTTTCCATTTCTCCTACTGCGAATCTGCTTTCCATTTTCCCTGCTGCAAGCCTGCTTCCCATTTCTGTTGCTGCAATTCTGCTTCCCATGTTTGGCAGATTTCTTGTATATTGTAAGTTTGGAATCATATATGGACACCACATTCAAACTGTCATGAAATCTATAAAAGTACATTCAGACAAACTGGTAATTGATTCATGCATTTAAATTCTCTTCAAGAATGTTTCAAACTTTTAACAAAGCAATCTCAGATACCATCAATTTTGATTGATTTAAATAAACAGAGAACTTGACTAGTGTCTTGTCAACCTAACACCCCTATAGACTACAGTAGTATACTCCTGAGCAACTGATAGCCGCTACCATTGTAATTATTTAGGTAGGTCCTTCAGTGTTAATCTCCCAATCACAAGTATCATCTATCAATCTTGTTATTCATTCATTTTCACCTGTAATTTTCAAGTGAATAAACAACATTCCTGATGTCCAGTCAACTGGACACTACCTCATTGACTGGTGGTCATTTCTGCTTACCTGTCCTTACCTGTGGGGTGATGTACCCCTGGAGTGGACGATGACGGTCATCTGGTGATGTTTAGCAGCTTGCTTGACCATTGAGATAATTATTGGACTGTCCATCCTTTTGTAAGACCCTCAGGTAGAGATCAGTAGAGCTTAGTAAAGGTACTTATTTCTGTCCATCGTGATAAAGGTGTGTTGTCATGGCCGTCAAGTCATGATGAAAATGTGTTATATACACTTCTCTCACATATGCTGTGCCAAATAATTAATATAAAGACAACATTGAATGCTGTCTTGGTCTGTATCACGGTTCTGTTGTACTAGCTGTGGTTGTGTTGTCCTGCTGTCGTGTTGACATACTGTCCTGCTGTCTGGTTGACATACTGTCTCGCTGCTGTGTTGTCCTGCTGTCGTGTTGACATACTGTCTCACTGTCATGTTGACATACTGTCTCACTATCATGTTGACATACTGTCTCGCTGTGTTGTCCTGCTGTCGTGTTGACATACTGTCTCGCTGTCGTGTTGACATACTGTCTCGCTGCTGTGTTGTCCTGCTGTCGTGTTGACATACTGTCTCGCTGCTGTGTTTTCGTTCTGCCATGTTCTACTGTTCAAGCTGTATAATGTATATAGTTACTTCCCCTGTTTGACTTAAGGTAGACCAGTTCTCTCCCTTTGATTCTCTGTTCTGCACTCTGCTTCACTACAGAGGACAGGCATAGCAGAGAGTAGTGAACAAAGGGGATAGCACCATTTTAATTCTTTAGACTGGTTCTCTCACTTTGTTCAATTCTTTCAACCAGGGTTTGGCTATGTGTAAAAAGGATATATATAAAGCAATTAACAAGGGGAGAGAACCAGTCTACTCATTCTTCTGATACATAATTGGAATGTCCCAATTATCTATGTATTAGAGATGTGATCATGTCATTTTAGTTGCTAAGGTCATGAATATAGGTTTTTCCTGTGATGTGTTGTGCATTCGGGTGAATTATATACATGTTCAAGCCCTAGGTTTATTTTTTGTCACTGAAAGTTTTTTATAAAAATTTAGTATGTATTGTCTTGTCATAATTTACAGTGTTAGACAATATTTCAAGAATTTAATACATTAAAAAATAAACAGAATCATGCTGAGGATAAAAGTTAATGAAAAAAGTGGAGACATTTAATGTTTAGTGACAACATGCACTTAACATGATGCTACCTTTGTCAGTTTCTAAGTTTTTACGAAATATTCATCAGATTTAGACTTGAATGACAATATACACTAAAGTCACTTATATGACGCTTTACTTTTGTCAGTTTTGATTGATATGGGAATACACATATAGCATATTATTTTTACAAGAAATTTATCAGATTTATACTTTACTGACAATACACTAAATGTACTACAATCTTCATACCTGTGAATTGCCAGACATCAGGTGTCTCCATACCTGTTCGTGTACTGCCAGACTTGCCACTCATTACACAGTTTACAACGTGCCCCTGGCTATACATGACACAGTAACGCTGTGATTATTATCTCTGATGGCATTTAAAGAAGCGTCATCATCTTTATCTATCACTTACCTGAGATTGTGGGCTACCCTACCTGTTTGTGCCATACCTAGATGCCACAGGTAGCACACCAAATCTCGTTTACAGGTGTAAAAGGATAACTCTTTTGGAATTTTTGTGTTATTCTGTTTTTGAAGTCTTTTTACATTCAGAGTTTGGATATGGATATGTAACTTGCATTGAAGACGAGATTCTGTGTAAGTTGTTGTTCTGTTAAATTTCTACCCTTAAGTTATTATTGAAAGATGTTTACAAGATGTGACAGTGTTAGGTATATGTGTTTATGAGTCATACATTTACTTGAATAGCTTCAAACTATGGAACAGGGATGTTTATGAAACCTTGCTTTTCCGTGCAATTTGAAACGCTATGATGTAATTCATAACACTTTTTATTTAATTTGAAATTTAAATTTTAATTGCTTTAGTCATTCAGATGTGTATCACTGATCATAATCTCTTAGTAAGGGATAGCAAATACTGGAAAAAAATACCATTATCATTTAAAATGCAGTTTGAATTTTGACATTGAGGGAATAAATTTCAATTGTGCAAACATTATTCAATTTTTCGAAAAAAAATAATGACTCTGAAATTATAACTGATTTTTTCCTCAGAAATAGAGCTAATACTCGCTCCTGATTATTGATATCATTGTCTGGAGCAAGTTAGATCTAGTATCTCCACAAAACTTTTAAACAAATGTGGATGGTATGTAATAAATACAGAACAACACATGTGTTTATCTGACTTCACTGACAGCACTCAATTATATTTTTTTGGGGGGGGGGGGAGGTGTTGGAATTCTTAAGCTTATTTCTGTAGTTACTTATCTGGTTCTGAAGATAGAGATGTTTAATGGTATAATAATAACTTAAGCTGATGCCAAAATTGTTACACTTTTCATATGTGATACTCACTTAAAAAAATATTGTGACATTTATCTGACTTTTAGTATAATAAATCCCAGGTTGGTTTTTTTTGTGTGTTTAATTTTCATCTTAAGTCATCAAAGCCGAGGTACCAGTAATCAGAAATCACTGCCAAAAAAATCTCAGGTGTTTTTGAAGCACTGGGAAAATCAAGATAAAATCTGAAATCTTAGAAAGTCACAAGGTACATATTTAAATATTTATAGATATATAAATAATTTATGACTTAAATGTTAGAAGAAATCTTATGAATGTGAATTCCTCAGTGATATACCCACCTGATAGGAGACTTCGTAATATGACATTGGTGTTGTATTACCGGCGCAAGGACTTACACCATGCCCTTTCAATTTCGTCTTTTGACATATATCTCTTCTTTGACCTTTCTCCAGCATTCTGGTTCCTGAAGGACATATTTGAAGGGTATATCTTGAAACTCGATACAGAATTTCAGCTCAGAGGTCTTTGGTATCTTCCAAATCCTAGAGAATGGAACTTGCCCATTGTTTGAGTCAAGGGGTGACAGTAAAAATGCTGCCATATACAAGTTTTTAAGTTCAGTTTTGGAGGTGAAATATTGAGTTCTAATTTCACTTTCATATATGTATGCAGTTTTGTATGCGTTCTCTGACTGTTGAAAATTACAACACTAGGTTGTTCAATATTTTCTGAGGAATTTATTCCAATTAGTACTTAGTTTTATGAAGTTTAAAACTTTAAGAAATTTTGGGATGTATCAGGTTTAGCAGTTTCTCAGTAAGTATGCATCATCTTACGTATATATACATATAACAGTCATTAGAGACAGCCTTTAAGTTGTTATATAAAATCACAAACTGAAACAGGCTTCCAATGAATTATAACATCTATATAAGAGAGACAAGAAAGCAATTCTTTGAGCAAGCCTCTAGAAGACCTTTTCCAAGATTTCAGGCCTACTAAGCTATGAATGAACCGTTAATCAATGAATGAGTGAATGAGAAAGATATCTGTTTTGAAGTGTTTCTGTCATATCATATAGATACAACAAACCAGGTGTTCAGTTAAGAGGGGTTTCGTTACAACAAGGTACCGTTTAAAAGGGGTCCATTTTTTATTCAAAGTTTTTAACATTGAACTTCTGTTAATTTTATCCACATTATATATCAAACAGCATGTTATTTACCTTAATACTTAGACTCTGTGTGTAATTTGATTTTGAGATTCGTAATAAGAATAAAAGCTGTGTCAGTGTTTGTAATTTACATAGATATCTATAGACTGTGTATAATTTAATATAAGAAAGTTGTATCATGAATACTAAAGCTGAATACGCAAGAATTTTAGCATGTAAATATGCAGGCTGATCTAAATTACATAGTTACCTTGATCATCACAAAGTTATATGTATTAAGTACAGATAAAAACATGCTTTAAGCATCGGGCAAAACAAGAATAATACAAGGTTACCTGAAATACTTGTCAACATTGTGAAAACTGTAAACATTTTGTATGATTTACGAGTGAACGCTGAGTGATTTTCAAGTCCGGGACGGGGAGATTTTATGACAATTTTAACTTTTCAATGAAATATTAAGTCTGTTCCGCTTCCTTTTTGTCATCTTATCTGATTTAAAATGTTTTGGTTGTAAACATTCAAAAGTTTTACTCAGTTTAAAGTGTTTTACATACGCAATATGTCCCTATCTCCGACATGGTTCAGGGGATATTGCGGAATTATATTGTTACTCGGTTTTGTTCAGAAAACTTTGTTAAATATATTGTCTGGAAAACGTATTTTCTTTTTTTAAACCGTCCGTTCAACAAAATAATCTTTTGGTCTTTATAGCCTGTAGGGGTTTTAAATGACATTTGTAACAATACGCATGAAAATGAATCTTTGTAACATAAACATTTGTACAAGTTTTCACAATATTTACAGTAAACACCTTTTTGAATCATTATCGTTTGAATCAGACACCCGGCTCAAATTAGCTGTTATTATACGCCTGTATATATAGTGTAAGTTCATCCTAGGGGTACGCTAAAATTCAGTGTTGTCTCATCTGTGCAGACGTTTATTCGTTCAAATACCCGAAGCCAGCGCATCATTTTCTGAGAAAATTAAAAGCTCCATAAAAGGTGCTGGATTTAACAATATTCATAAGCTGTGTTTAAATTGAGCATTTTCTTATAAGTGCATTTTATTGTAAACTTAGTTCTGGGAAATATTTTTACTTGGATTATACTAGATGTCTGTGTTTGGTGTAGAAATTGTGTGACAGATTTTTCAGGTTGATAATAATACATAACTCAAGTGTAGTGTACAATAGAAATATTATTTTTCTGTATGGGATTAACAGAGATATTCCTGAGGGTTTATAGGTAAGATATAATGATTTTAGAAGCAAGCATAGTACAGTAATTTATATAAAACCATTTGATACAAAAGGGAGACAATCATGTTTTTCTTTGTAAATTTTTTGAAATCTGAAAGTTGCATTTGAATGGTCTAATTCGTTGTGTCACTGCTGTGTAGACTGATTCTTGTATATATCATTGTAACATTTGTATGTATTGTATTTTCAAAAACAAGGGGAGATAATATGAGAGAGCAAGGGGAGGTAATCATGTATATAAAATCACATCTTGTCAATCATGTACATTTGTACATAATACAGTGAATCATTTGTATTCAAGTTTTAGAAAGTTTTGATTAATATAAAGATAATGTTAATGTATACTTTTTTAAAAAACAGTCTAAGTCAAGTCCGTTGAATTTGTATCCAATCCTTATATGCAATCACATGATTAAGAAATCGAAGACTGTAACAGTGTCTATATGTATATATAACGTCTTACCATGTATATATACACACCATACAATAAGTGATAATCTCTGATACACATTACCCCATGAAGTAAAGAAATCTGCATACATTTATCTGAGAAGCTTCCATTAATATCTTAATCAGATTACACTGTATACTTGGTTGAGGTTGATTTATGGCGCTATTGATTTCTGATGAGATTGATTTGTTGGTGATCTAACAGGGATGAGATTATTTTGTGACAATCCAAGCTAGGATGAGATTATGATGTGGTGTTCCTAAGTCGTTCACATAAGATGTTCATACATTTATGTACTGTATATTTGTTTGAATACACTGAGAGGATTAGTTGAGCCAAGTGTACAAAGACACTATAGTCTTTAAGATCCCTATCATTTGTAAACATTGTGATACTGACCCAATGTCTCCAATGTGTTTATAAATGATATTTAATTTTAATATATATATATATATATATATTATCACGAGCTTTCGACAATACAACAATAGTACTGTCGAAAGCTTGTGATAATATAAAAATTAAATATGACAGTACAACTAGCACTGTCGAAAGCTTGTGTTTATAAAAATATATAAATTAAATATGATTTAACTCTCAAGAAGAGGATTTTATTATTCTGTTTAGAAATGAAATCAAATAGACTTGCTCAAGTCTGTGACCATGTTCAACATTAGATTTAAGAATATCACCACATGTAGTAGACAATTATGTCATTGTCTAGATCTGTTAACTTTGATTGTCCGTCATTTTTGCCACATGTGAAATCCACCTGGTATAAAATGAAATATTTAACTGTCATATTGCCACGTGTGGGATCCAGGGTATGGAATCAGTGGTTTACATCTTGTGACCGCCCACAGTGGATTGACATAACAATCATTTATCACATACTTTAACAGCATTTTGTTCCAAGCCTTGAGCAATTCTTGATCGAATTTGAATTTGACTTGTGATATTTTCACCTGTGAGTTAGATAATACAC
>JAUMGZ010206347.1:12598-37465 GCA_032359645.1 Pododesmus macrochisma | reverse complement strand
GATGTTTCTATAATTTATTGTTTTTAACAAGGTCATTATGATCTTACTCTTGAACAGTTTTAAAAGAAATTGTTTCTTGATTTTTTGAGAAAAGTAATTTTATAGTTTATTTTTTATATGTTTTGGTCAGTATTATTTATTTTTCTATAATATCAAAAAGATTAATAATTGAATGTGTATCAACTACTTCACATTCAAGAATCAACTTAACAACTTTTTGTTGAAAATTGTACTTTTTATATCATTAAATTTAAAAATTAATGAAATTGTCTTAAGTATTATTTTTTCCACTAACAAGACGATGAAAATTTAATTTTTTTTCAAAAATATATTTGTTAATTATGTCAGAACATGCAGGAAAATATCCAAAAACTTTCTTCCAACGGTTTCTCGACCCGCGTATTGCCTTAAGTGCAGAGTGAACACGCCGGTTTACCAAACAGGGATCTCCACAATTTGAAATTTTACTGTGGGTGAGACGAAGCGGGTCACTAGGGGGTCAGAAGTTTTTTTTTGAATTACAGATGTACTGAGAGGACATTTCTAGCAATCTGAGTTTATAATTTATCTTTTAATTCCATTATTATATTGCAAATAATTACATTATTTCCTTCTTTTTTTTAAATTTTGATAAGAAAACACATGGAAAAGGTATATCATTTCTAAGTCAAAAGTGATAAATAAAACCAAATAATGGATCACAAAACATATTCACGTCATTGGTTCCAAAGCTCATGGTCGGAGACAAGTCTACGGAAATTCCTATGCAAAAGTATCAGCTGTGCAGTTGACCCAGTTGTCTAGGGAGCACACATTAAATATAAGTGCGCGTTACACAAATTTGCATAATCCGGGTCTATTGTGCGCTGTAGTAAAGTTAAGTACAGTCTTGAGGGATTCCGAATTTAACTTCCGCTTCCTGTTAATGACTGTTCCCGGGGCATTTTTTGAAGGTCATTGTTTACGACAGCCAGACGGTAGATTGTTTACTATTCTTAACTGGATTAAAACTAGGACACGCAGTGAAAAACCCGGAATATATTTTAAGCATAAGAAAATTTGCAACATTTTAAAGTACGTATAAACTCAGTATTGCATGCATTTACTTTGAATCGCCTTTTTTAGAGCCGGAGAAGCTGAAATAAAACGGCTGTAGTAGCATTTAGTTAAAATCAAGATCAACAAAAGTATAAACTATGCACTTGATAACAAACAAACCTGGTGTGAACATAACAGAATTTCTGCAGTATATCGAAGCAGTCATATCTGACAGGTCTTCAGTGTTTCAGCACAGCGATCGAACGTTTGCTTGTAGAAATCACAGTGTTCACGTGATAGAAATTACAGATCACTGATTTTCTGTAAAATATCCTGTTTCAAGTAAATATGCATATGATCATATACGGTATCTCTGTTTTTCAGTAAAATAACATACATTATTTAGATAGTTAGATAATCAAGATATCATTATCATTATTGTAAAGAAGAAGAATGAGCTATGAATCCATTATTAGAATTTAAGTGATAATTTAATATAAAAAATGTGTCCAAACTAATATGGTAACAAATATTACAATGGCAGAATAATAGAAATAAAGCAAGATTATGGTTAAATAAGAGTTAACGTCTAAGGTCACTTTTTGGTCATTGATAATTGAAATGAACCACTTACAAAACGCAGCAAGTCAAAATGAACTAGCAAAGTGTGACGGGCATTACAAATGACGAAAAACCAACCAAATGGGTAAGAGGACCTAGCTCTTGACTCGAAGCCAAACTCCAAATCAACCGTCATCAACGGACTCGAAGGGAAAATGAATTTAGAATAGACAAGACCACGATAAATCACAATATAATAAATCGTACATACAGATACGAAAAGCACGTACGTTCATCGTGTATGCATTTGTAAATCGATAATGAAAAACACATACTTATCCTATTACGCTGTTTTATGAAAATATAGATTTTTTATTATTGAGGATTGATGTAGTGAAAGAAGGTAAATATCCACAAATGTATAATATTGCATTTAGAATTTATAACGAAGCACCGTTTAATGACGCAATCACATATTAATTGATAAATCCCTGAATAATTGTCATTAGATATGTTGACATAACACGATTAGCTTTTGTTAGATTGCATGTTGACCCAATCAATAACAATCGGTTTCACAGAGGGAAGGAAAGTTGAAACACATTTTTCTAAAACTAATTCATGTTACAAATATTCCTGTCGAGGATATTAATGAAGGAAATCCCAGCTTGCGTACCATAGTATGCACACATAAAGGAGGATTCTTGACTATTAGAGTATTTTTCTTAATTGCTATGATTATCTAACATAAACTTTAGATTTTAGATTTTAGACAATATGTTTCTACTTTTCTCGGTTATTTGTGATATTTACCGAATTAATGTGTGCAATTGAGCCTTATTGAAATACCATGGACAATGGCGGTGTAAATATGAATATGAAGTTGCTTTGGATATGTACGATACTTACTCTTATATCTGGTAAGTGTTCTATTTTAATGTTCAACATTCTTGTTAAATAATGCAAACACAACTCATTATTTACCTTAAGTTTTAAAGCTTGTCGATGTAAAACATAATAACTAAAACAACGTGCATATATCCAAAAGGCGTAGAAATCAATAGCAAGATGACAATTTTACATTAGAAGATGTGTTTTCCTAGCCTGGTAAATTCTTTAATATTTTCAACTCGTAATAAATGGACAGCCTTAAGCATGAATGGTCTGTTCCAGTAGTTCCTTCTAATTAATGTTCCTAGTAATTGTATAACATGGAAATATGAGTAAAAGGTGCTATTTAATTTCTACCTACCTGTCAGTGCAACGAGTGCAAACATTTTGCACCTGATCTACTCTCTTATACTACTAATTAGGAGCCTACTGCTAACGGGTGTGACGATAGTCTCAATATGTAAGATATGTTCTTGAGGTAAATAACAGGGTATCTTTGTTTTTTCATCTCCATCGAAATGTATTGAGCGCGACCCGAACTTGGGTTGCTATGAAAAACAGTATCAGTGGAAACAACAGAACAAAAGACATTTACAAACAAACAATAACTGCATCACACGGTTAAGCACCATAATGTAAGGAATTAAATAGACATCACTATAATTCTCAAGACTAGGAATCCATGCAAAACGACTAAGAACGGTCACCAAGAAAAAACCGAGGCGGTGTGGATAAACCGGTTAATGAGGCCTCAACCTTCCCACTTCCCGCGTGAGACTAGAAATCTTATGTATAAACATTTTTTTGTTTCTTTCTTTAATAAATACACGTCATGGCGCCAGTAAAAAGAAAGTCTAAATCAGTATATGATCCACGGCTCTACGTTGACCAAGAGTCCAAATGTTCAGGCCAAAATTAACTATGGTTCCTTCAGCTAAAGTAACAACTACTTTTGATACATCAACTGTTCAGTTAGTTCATAATTGTTACTATGAATCATATGAACATAATGAAAAAATACAAAAAATTGAAGAAAAAGAAGTTATATTCAAACACTGTCACTTCATTGAAATTTTAACTAAATTTCTAAAAAAATCTATTTTAGGGGTATATGGCGCAGGTGAAAAGATTCAAGATAACAATTTTCAAAAAAGCAGCCATGTCGAAGAACTGAAACAGGAGGCATTTCGTCAACTCGATGAAGAAACAATCAATAAATCACCGATAGCAAAGCGGCGATACACGGAATCCGCGTCAATTACTTCAACGACCCACAATACGGGATGGATTACGACACAGACATCAGCAGCACCGGATATAAAGGGGAATAATCCCAGTGTACCTTTAGGAAGGGACTTTAATTTTGCAAATTTCATACCAATTTTGCTTCCAAAATTAGCACAAACTTCACCAGTTTTAGTTCCAAAAACTGTTACTTTGAATGGAACCATTTTTAAGCCACAGGTAGTAAATGCGTTGGATGTTGCCTATATAAAGCCAAACATGAACACCAAGATACGTCATAGCATGCTTACAAAGAGCGATTACCGTCCGTCCGCCATTGGTATTGGTTCTGTCGGAGTCATTGTCATCGTAGCGTTTGTTTTTGGTATTGTGGCACTTGATAGTTCGGTTCTCTATAGACATGTTTGCCTACTTAAGAAAAGGATAACAAGACTTTTTAAGCCAGCGTATTTACAAAAATGTTCTCCAACGTCAAAAACTTGTTTCAAGGAAGCAAACAATTGGATGAATGTTTGAATACTAATATTCTAACAAATTTTGCAGAACAGAAATCTATTTAAAAAAAAAATTCCAAAGACAATAGTAGATAGGAACCATATGTTGAAGCATCGTGTGCAAAAGACAGTCGAGAGCTTCATGGCTGACCCTTAGCAGTTGGATTACATGGTCCAGTCACAATTCACTCTCTTCCAGATGCAAAGTCTATGGCTCTTGCATTGTGTTCTTATACAGAGGCAGACAGTCGAAAATTCATTGACAAAGGCTATCATGAGTTTCACGTATCACTATGAAGTTCAATATTTATGGGGAGCTGCAACTATCTTGTATATAGTATAGCTAACAATAAGAAATGGGATGAATGAGACTAATAAAATACACAGTCCAGATATTTGCATCCCAGTTTCCTAATTGCTATAAGAAAAACAAGACGAAATAGAATCCCCAGAACACGTAAACAATGACAAATACACAATAACCACATCAAAAAGTCTTCACTTTACTCTTAATCCGCGTATTATGTCAAAATTTGTTTTGCCATTCAAGGCTTTAACTCTATCTCGATTGCTTCCAAACTTCGCAACTTTGATACAAACATAAAATACAAGCTCAATGCCAAATTTCAGCATACTCCGTCATCAAATTTAGATGTTGCCTATTTATTCTATACTTAAACATCCTTGATAGTTATAAAGCCATTTTCAGATATTTTGGACAGTTTTTTCGTATTAAATAGGGAAAATTGAGAAATGACGACGGATAGTACTGAAATTTTATTCAGAGCTTGTATGTAAGTAAAGCGAAAAACCAAGACGGTATTCTAGGCCGTAAGTCCATGGACATTGGCAAACAATAAGAAAACGTTGGACGCACACAGAAAAATGAACCAAATATACATTTATTAACTAAAAATGGAAACATCACGAACTTCTTATAAAAAACTAGAAGCGAAACCAGGTGACTGTATGGTGTATGTTATTTTTGTAGCAAAGTTACGAAGTTTGAAAGCAATCGAGTAAGAGGTAAAGCCTTAAACGGCAAAAACATTTGGACATAATAAGCGGATACGGAGTAGCAAACTGAGACGGGACATCAAAAATATAATATTTAAAAGTAATATCATACCAACCAAATAAGTCAGAGGACCTCGCCTATGAATCAAAGCCAAGCTACGAAGCAACTGTCATCAACGGACTCGGGAGGTTAACTTAATTAAGAATAGACAATACCCGGATCGACAAAGACGGATTCATGGATTATAATCGGTTATACATAGCCGCGAAATTGTGGCCCAATTTACAACTTTTACATCACTGATTCATTGTTTTGTAAAACTTTATTTCAGTCCCATTCACAGACCTGAACCCACACATATTACAAAATACGTCTTATAACCAAATAACTTAGAATAAATAAAATAGTAAATCTTTTTAAAATTATCACTCCAAATAACAATTGATATTTTGTGTGACATTTAAGGCAATTCTTTCATGAATAGATGACACATGACAATTTTACCTCATGGTCATAGAGAGCAAAAGTGGCCTACACAAGTTATTTCCCTTTACTGATAGACTGGTGTTCTCTCCTTTGATATGCCTTTTCTCTACTCTCTGCAACATACCCTGTTGGGGAGAAACAACAAAGAGAAAGAAGAAACTGAGCTGTCAATACCAACACATGGCTGACATGCGATATGGAAATGTTGCCTCTGCCTCTGAAATAAAAAGGGTTATACATCGTAAGAAAAGTATCACAGCGCAACACTAATGTAGAAATAGATATTATGGGTGCATGCATACTTAGTTATTGCAATTTTCTTTATGTTGGCTCTTGCAATTTAAGTAAACAAATTTGGTTCTGTTGTATTGAGGAAAACTGGGAGGTAACTGGTACAAGAAAAATTTAGTTTTTTTGCAATTTCTGCTATTATGAGTTTTTTTTAAACCTTGGCGTTTGATGTTTCTATATTAATAAGTTTAAAAACTGTCATTATAATCTAACTCTTGAAAAGTTTTAAAAGAAATTGTTTCTGGATTTTTTGAGAAAAATAATTATATAGGATATTTTTTATATGTTTTGGTCAGTATTATTTATTTTTCTCGTTTATGTTACTTTCTATTAATATCAAAAAGATTAATAATTGAATGTGTATCAACTAGTTCACATTTAAGAATCAATTTGACAACTTTTTGTTGAAAATTATGTTTTTTATATCATTAAATGTAAAAAAAATGATGAAATTGTCTTAATTATTACATTTTCGAGTAACAAGACGCTGAAAATGTAATTTTTTTTCAAAAATGTATTTGTTAATTCTGTTAGAACTTGCAGGAAAATATCTAAAAACTTTCTTCCAACGGATTCTTGACTCACGTTTTGTCTTTATACCACTCTGCGTCTGCGAAAAAACCTGTTCGTGCTTCACAACTTGGGTGTTTACAAATATTAATGTTGCAGTCTCCGCACATAGATGAGTTGTTTCTAAATAGGGGCGTGTCAATTATTTTTAATCGATATGTTACTGTTACTGGTTGACGAACAGTGATGGTTGAGAAAGCGTGCTTACCGTTTTGCAATCGCTGGAGTGTATTTGCGTGCGTTCGTTTGTTTGTGTATACATGTGTTTGTATTTTAGTTACATAATATTTGAAGTAAAACATAACTTGTTAACCCGGGCTTTGCTATTTTAAACAGACGACATATAGATTCATTAACTGACGAGAATTGTTTGTTTGTGGCACAATAACTTTCCATTTTAAATCAACCAATAGAATGTTAATTGTTAAATGTTTTACCTTCTTTACAACGATTACGTGTATTTTAGACACACGATTGATTACAGGTGACAACTTTGTTTTTAGTTTACTTCTGTTCTGCAATTTTGCAAAACTGACGTGCATGTTGTGTTTTAATCACTTGTCCTGACACGGCGACTATGTTCTGTGTACAACCAACAGTGTACATGCTTTATGATGACACTCACATTAAACATGAATACATATATACGTTCAAATTGTTTAATGGAGGTTGAATGTAAGGTTAATTGACGACTGGGTTAATTCTTAGAAATTACCTTAATTAACTCAAGCATTTTTTGTATTCCTTTATGTACCTGTTCTGTTCAGAATAGAACAGAACAGGTTTCAACATTTGCTTGGTATTACCTACATCTATTATGACTTCACAATTTAAAAACAGACTTTGAATATTCTTATGATATCTAATTATAATGTCAGTTTGTAGTTACTTTCTAACTCTTTATGATTTAACATCAGCAAATAATTTCTTTTATATCGTGATTGATATTCTAACGGAAGAAAAACGTCTTTGATTTATTATACCGTCAACATTTTTCGAACGATTACCTCTTTGAAAACCTAATGAAAAATAAATGAACTTTCATGATAAGGAAATGCTTTATTCGATAATGTTTTATTTTATAAAATTTCATATGCGTCTTAAGGGCCGCACGCGCGTAGTATATGGCAGGTTTAATAACGATAATAGCTATTACCACGTCGACGTGTAAGATGAAAGTTCAATGCCTGCTAGACGGTGAACATTTCACATTAATCTTAAACATACATGTTCTACACTTAAGTTATGAATGATATTAATTAAGTCAGCAAAAAATAGCGTCGCAAAGCGAAGGCGAGTTGATGAATTACACGAAAGTCTCGAGACACATATTATAAACACGTAAGAAAGAAAGCACAAGCATGTTTTCAAAGTTGATGCTATAACGCTGATTTACGCAACATAACTTGTATAGTTTGTTATGTTTACAAGTAGTCAATGTTTTTCGCTATCCGAGTAATTAAATGCATGTTCAAATTACGCTGTTTTCCGTTTCAACAAATGATGTAACTGATTCCAATTTTATCAAATATAGGGTTCTCACTTTCGTACGTATGTTATCAACTAGGGGCTACCGATTACAAATGTTTACCAGGATTCGCTAAACAATAATTTTAACATATATGAGTATTGATTGACCCCCCATAAACCAATGTCGTGTCGTGTTTGTCACTGCTTTATAATTATATAATGCATGGTGGTAATAATAGAATCTCGTACCTGTTGCCGTGCAAATTTAATTCTCTAAACAGCAGAATAGTATACCTGCCAGTTATCTCGTATGCGATGATAGCAAGGTTTTGAAATTACATGCACACAATACAATCTCTTGCACAGCAACAGAAACGATAGCTGCCGGAACCGTAGGTCATTTTGAAAAAGGGAGGAGTACTCCCTGTCGAGCTTTCTTTACCGCTTTGCATTCATGGTAATGTTGCTGCTTCAATTCCTATCCCGTGAGTGGTTTTTTCTTCATTGCTCCATCACTATAGGAGTGACACATTCTTATGTTCCTTTTTGAACAATAGAAAGGGTTGCCATACACCATAGTCACACAGACGGCGGCGGGTGACCCATGTGTAGCAGGAAACGCTTGACCATATCGCAAACACTTGGTTTCGCTTCTATTTTTTTTTTAATAGAAGTTCTTGATGTGTTCTTTGTTAATTAATAAATATACATTTCGTTATTTTTCTGTGTGCGTCCCAAGTTTTCCTTTTTTGCCCATGTCCATGGACTCATGGCTTTATAAATGATGTGTTGGTTTTTCATATTTACTACTTTGATCTTATCATTTTGACACTTTCAGCACAAGTGTCAAAAGGTGAAGACCAATATGAGTTACCACAACTACATGAACGATTTTCTATCGAGTTCTATTCTGCATTTAAATGCGATTGAAATTCAAAAGACTATTTATCATGTATGTTATATTATCAACTTGACACCATGAATCTCCCGGGCTCATAGGAACGAGTACATTTGTTAAAATGATGAGGCTAACCAGCAAGGTAAGACACTAAAAGAGCTTTGCTCAAAATGTTCTAAAACCACATAAGGTTATGTGATGAACATATACATAGCAGTCATCTTGGCGTTTGTAGTTAATAAACGCAGACATCTTTATGGGACCGCGACTTAATGTAATGCCCAAGTTCGCGCGGTGTAGTATGACAATTTAGGTAATTTTCTGAACTCCGTTTAGAAGAGATCAATATATGTCACTAGGAATATCGAAGGGAAATTAGATATCTTGTTAAATTATATGTCTGTGATTTGTTTGACATATTTATGATTGTGTCCTAAAGCCCCAATCCCATTGTGGTGATTTTAAGTGAACCATAACGATCTGGCATTCGTGAACAAAATCGCGTTCTCTGGTTCTTTTGATCGGACCGTTTGTCCGTTCATTGCGCTCCGTGAAGATTGTCTCGATTCGCGGAAGAGCTAAGACAGTTTTGAAGTGTGCAAGACTGTCGTGGCGCCACAACGATTTAACAACATTCGCCTAGTGTCGATGTTCGTTTCACCCTCCCTATCTTTTGCAACAATTCATTGGTGACTCTTACCGCTTCATTGTTAAGATCGGCGCTTTCCGTTGTGAGTCTGGTTCAAGTTAAGCTACGAATGAGAGAGAGAGAGAGAGAGAGAGAGATGGGGTAGGGAGAGAGAGAGAGAGAGAGAGAGAGAGAGAGGAGAGAAGACACAGAACGATAGCAGGACGACCTGACTAGATGCCACAATGAGGAAGAACAACGGTCGTTGGTAATCGCAGAAAACAGAGGAGATAAAGAACGAACAACTATGCGATGTATCAACGAGACACATGGATGTACAACGGCTGTATGAGATGACGAAAGAATACAGAAAGTTGCTAAAAAAAAGTTGATTCGTTCCTCAACCAGATATTGCAATCTCGGTTGACATTTTCTGAAATTAGTCGTGGCCTAAAGCGTAGTACAAATATCGTACTGTTTACTTGTGGTTCGCTTAAAAAACCGTCACAGTAGGACTGTGACAGTCTGCATCGAATGGTAACGACGAAGGACTCTAACATAGTTAGAGGAAATTTGAAGGTTTGGGTCCCAGCCGTCAAAAGGTTTATGACACAAATCAAATGATTGAATGAATATGTTAAGTAGTTTCGCAGGGGTAGTTGTCGCCAACAATTTTTACGCGTTTTCATATTTTTTCTCTTTGAATTTTAATGGTCACCGTTTACCCTTTGGCTCTGTAGCTTTGATTTACCGAAGTCTTGTCTATTCTAAATTAATTTTCTCTATAACGTCCAATAATGACGGTTGCTTCAAAGCAAGATATGTGGTTCGCGACTGGGGTGTCTCATACTGCGTACTGGCTCTTTCCTCCCTTAAATATCATATTAACTGGAAACATGTCTCAGATTGCATTTTTGTATTGGTGTCTTCCTTAGTCGGTAGATCTTCTAATTCAGATGTCATACTTCCTTATAAATTTTCTTTGTTTCTAACAATAATCCAAAGTGAATCTAGATTGGCAATATCGACGAACATGTTCTAATATACAGTATTCTACTTTTTTTTTAAAATCCTAAAAGTAATCTAAATTACAGCAACTTGAGCTAAGATGCGTTTTGTCCATGTTTATAGAGGATTTTTGGTATTATGTTCACGCAAATATCACAATGTTTCCAGCGTTAGTGTTGAAAGTCTTTTTTATCACAATTAAGTCGAGTCAATTTACCATTCGGAACACATAGTATGACCTGCCCTCTAACGTTTGATGAGAAGCATCGACCAAGAAGTTCCGAGTGTCAATTTACAGCTCGTTTTACAGGAAGGTAACTATATAGATTTGTCAATCAAAGCAGAGAGGCGTTAAACATTCAAGTCTGCCTTATAACCCGTGACATCTTTATCTATATCATGTTGAGCTGATAAAGCCAATATATCTTGTTAAAATGATATACACTTGTCATAAGATTACAGTTTAACCTGCGATATAATGCTCGATTCTGGCGGACAAATGATTTATTGATACATACTAGTAAGCTGCTTTTTATGTCTGATTATGATTATACTTTTGACACTTGTCTGATGATAGAAAACCTAGGGACGTCCTGTTTATGTGATAGATGTCATATGATATGCACTCAAAGGTTATCTTTTGTCATTAAACAGATAACAAGTTATAAAGTACCGCAAATCATAAAGTGAATATACAAAAGACATAGAAATGTTTGTTAAAATTGACTGTCCTATAAATATGAAGTTTTTAAAGTTTTTGTGAATTATTTTATATCTATATTGCATGTATTGATAAAAGAACTACCTTCAAATTTTATGAAATATGAAAAGTAAATTGACATAACGTTTTAGAAGTCTAGATGTATTTAAGATTGGTGGGGAAAATGCTAAGCCAATAACGTTGACATACTTTATAAATAATATTTCGTGTTAATGGGGTTAAAAAGAAATGTTTTCAACTTGACTCATATGACTTGTATACGATTTTGTGAAAATAATTCTAAAACAGATTCCAATAAAAGACAAAAACAACCTTCATTTATTACCCTAAATATTACTAACAACTTGCATTAATGTTACGAAATACTACAAATTCAATATGATTGCTACAAAAGTAACCTTGCACTTTCAACTTTAACGTCGACAATATTTATTTGTTAAAAGGAGCCAATCTGCTAACTGACATACCATGTATGCGAATAAGGACCACAATTGAAAAAAGGAGCTATGTTCACTTTTTTGCGTTATCTTTGTTTTTATAATTATATGTCAATTGCATCATTTGGAATCAAATAGATATATCGAATATCGTCTTGGTTTTTCAAATTTACTACTTTTGTATCTATTACTGTTTGTAATGTATGCCAAATAAAATCAATTAATCAATTCTTGGTTTTTTTATACGAAAAGTTGAGAAACTTCCAACCACTACTTATAAAGCACCCCAAGAAATTCCTCTACGGTTGACATATTAATTGCACGTAGGGCTGTGTGATCACGGTTGTAAAATGTGAACAACTTAAAAAATGTCATGTTTTTTTTTTAAATAACCACTTTATTATATAACACCATTTAATAATTAACAATTATTGAAAATGCAAACAATTCATTAGATTAATTCATTGAGGGTCGTCATGTAATAATATCATTTCTCGTTATGTTTTTAATTGAAACAAACACAAAAACAAAATTGTAGGTTAGGAAACGAGTTGTATTTAATACATATAGCAGTTTAAATGATAAAATATGAACTTTTCGCCGAAGAACTTTCTTAATCACACACTTTTAGTGTATATTTGATTAAAGCACTCCCCTTGTTATACGCAATAAAACATATAATTAATTCTGAAAACGTCCATCAAAAATACATCAGATGTTAATTAAAATCCTCGTATATGGTTGTGCCAAGAATGTTAATTAAATCAATTGTCACAACTGTTTGACAAGAGAATTGTGAATACACTGTATGAGATATTATGAATTAATATTTTCTTTTTAATTAACATCCATTGACAGGGGCTGAATTGTTCACGCATTGTGTAGCCATCCTACAAATCATATTCATTTTCAAGCAAAAAAAAATATTTTGAACCAAAATTATTTGAATATTCTATAGCAAGTAAAAAGTCTTTTTAAAAGCTTTAAAGAAAAATTATTTCGGTATAGGAGATATAAAAACCTTTTAGAGTAGCAAAACAAGAAGATTTAAAACAATACACAATATAATTATATAACCCATCCAGTCGTTTTTCACAAACACACAGAAAAATACACAGTTAAAACAGATGTGTACAGCTACAAACACACATTCGCGTATACTGTTAAAATTCAGCTTGGATGTATACTCTATATATTCTGGGTTTCTAATAAGATGTGTATATAAATATACTAAATATGTATTCATATATCTTAAAAGTTATCTCTAAAAGACACGTGTTGAAAATCAAAAATGCTAATTCATTTATAGCACAAAAGCACGAAAACGTATGCAAATTTACTAGACACGTTGGTGATAGGAGTAAGTAAATCGAAAAACCAATATATTCAAATGAAAAATGAAATACTACCACCTGAAGTGAAATCGCTAATATAAATACAAGAATGCCAATAACTATTTCTTGTTTCGTTTAAAATTGAATGCTATTTTACTAAACTTTATCGTCTAGTACCGAGTTCAAGAGTGCATCAATATTTTAATAACACAAAGTCATGCGACAAATCGGATTTCTTATTCTTTGTTTTTAACCAATAATTCTGCTCAGGTTTTAAAAGCAAAGACATCAACCTAATTTAAACAAACTTCATTCGTAGTTAAGTATTTATATGTATGTATTAATGTGTGCCTCATTATAATCTAAACATCGCACATAATCTTTATTTTATGTGAATACCTCTTTGACGACGGAGTCCGGATGTCATTCGTGACCATAAAAAAACAATTAAGATGATTTATGTTAAGAAAAAGTATATATAAGTATTCTTACTTATCAGGAAACACCTACTTTAAGTTTGAAGTGTTAACCTCAGGTATATGCAAATAGGCAAACTGTAATCTAAAGCTAGATATGATATTGCACAAAAATTGTTAGAATTGACATATGGTTACATTGTCATGTCGTGTGTTTCAACATGTACATATTTTGTATAAGTTTAAGTTATGACGACCTCTCACGCACACCGTTAACAGACACGCTTTCTGAAGTTTTTAGAAATACGTTTGATTTAACAATTTTTTCGTTTGATTTATAAAAACTGTAGGATAAAGTTTCGAAGTAGGATACATTTTCAAATAATTTTCGTGGATGGTCTATAAGGACTAATACTCAACTAAGCCTAACACAAAAATAAGGACAAATCTTTACCTGTATTGCTATATATTAATTTAGATGTCTGTCGACACGATCTGACAAAAATAATTACATATTTATCTTTGGTTTAAAATTGTCGGATTGAGATACCTAATTGCCGAATAAATTAGTTTAGTACTATATATTTTATAACAAACTCTTGCTTCAAGATGTGTCTTTCATTAAATATTAAATTTCGTATTTCATTTTGGAAAGATTGTCGTTTGCGAATTCCGCCTTACACATGCATGTATTATACACATTTCATAAATAAAATTTTTATACATAATATTGGCACATGCATCATTATAATAAAATAACTTAAACATGAAATTTTCTGCTTTTAAAACATCAATTATCAACACTTCCAATCTGGAAATTGTCTGACACTTTTTAAAGGCGTAGGATTTCCCACCCATTTAAGCATATCTTGAATGGATAGTACATAAACGTCTTTGTTACGAAGAACAGTGTCTAAAAACATACTGAGTCCCGCTAGGTTATGTTGATTTGACCATTTGAACCAAGTCTGTTGTAAATGAATTCCGAAAGGGACACGTGAACCTCTGTAGTAATCAGCAAAATTATCCATTAACATTCGGAACGTTTCGTCACTTGTCCTAGGTTGCAGTGGACAACCGTCGACATATGTGCACTTGTTTGTTGACGTCACAGACGTAATTGGAATAATTGGAACTTCATAAATGCTATGGTTACTATGGTTACTTTTATCTTTACTAGTTAGTGTGTATGGCCATGACGGGTTACTGAGGATAGTTGACGCGTCGTACAAAGATGAATTACTTAGGAAAGACAAATTTCTAGTTGTTTCTATATTATTTTTGTGCACACGAATACCTTTAATGTGGGATAGCGGTATAGAAGAACGCTTCGATAAATTTTCTCTATTGTTTGTAACATCTTTTTGATAACTATTCAAATGTGCGTCTACCATTACTCCTATCTCCAATCCAGACAAATGTAGACTTTTGAGAAGCCGCGGACTTGTTCTCCGAGTTTTTACAAACACAGTTCCTCCAATCCGGCATCCATTCGGGTTTTTTCTTTGTTGATTAAATAAAGATTTAATTTTTGAAAACGTTAGAAAGTTGACACTACTTTCAATTGTGACATATATCATTTGTGGAATTTGACTACTATTCAAGCCACCGGGTGCTCTGTCGGACACAACGTCCGGTGTCATTAATTCCTGATTGACTACTTCCGGGTTAAGAACATCAGAAAACACATTTGTAATACTGTCCCGAACAATGGTTGATTCAGTATTTTTAATACGTGCAGCATTTAAAGGTTGACTGTCACCAACTCTCATTTTTATTTGTTGGCGAATGGGATCCAAGGGATCTGGCGTAGACATTGACATACTTTGAGAATTTGTCACGGTGTTTGTAATTGGTCCCTCAGTCGATGACCTCGCCAAATCGGAAAACGTCACACTATGTACCATGCTTGTTGATGGTTGTTGACCTAATAACTCATTGTTATTCATCAGGACAGGTTCCTCGGTTGTGGTTGACCACTGTTCCATTGCAACATATGGCGGTGTCGTGGTGACCTGGTTTAATTTAGGCGTTGATAATTTCTCTAAGAACAGGCTATTGCTGGTTGACAAAGACGTATCCGACTTTATATGTTGTGAATCCTTAGGAGGCAGATACTTTTTAGCATTGTTGTGTTTGATAGCTGCTCGAAGACGAACCAGTACTTGGCTGAGTAAAGGTTTATTGGCGGACACCCACGCAATAAGTTTCGGATTTGCAGGAGCGTTTCGCCTCAATGAGGAGCTGGTGTTATTTGTTGTAGAATTATTACTGTCAATGTTTCTCTGCGATGATGAATTCCCAGATTGCATTAGTAGCATATTCTTGTGAAGCCATTGTAAAACTTTTATCAGAGGAACAGACGATTGCATATTTGGACGTGTTTGTTGTCTAGACTTTTCCTCAGCTGTAAGGAAAAGAGAACTGTTATCAGTCGGTTTCATATTCTCCAAGTTCACTCGTGATTTTTCCTTTTCAACTTTTCTGAATTCTACCAGGTTTGAATTTTGTTTTGAAGTTTGTATATCACCACTTTCTGTTAGTGCTCTCACTTTGTCATTCACTGAATTTTTCCCATACAGGGATGAATGAGATCCAATTTCTTTCACTTTAGAAACACTCCCCTTCAATTCATACTTTGTAGATTTTGACGCCTCTTTCTTTCCTAAAGATTCATCTTTTGGACTATTTGATAACTTGTGTTTTTGTGCTGTAGATATCCGACTGAACATTGAAGGACTGGATGGTCTTGATTGATGCCGGTGGTTTTGAAAGCCGTCAATTTTACGGAATTTTATCCCAAATGAACGACGCCGGAATGATGGCAGCATAATAGGTGTACCCATACGGCTTGAGCTTGATCCCACCATTGGTGAACCTAAATAGTTATATGTCGCCTCATTTGCATTATGTGTGGATTTCTCAGATTTTCTATCGTTCAATGAATTTTGTCTTTTCTTCTTTTGTAATGCCGCATTTCTCTGTTCTTCTAAAGCTTTTTGTTTTGCCTCTAGCAAATGCTGTTGTTCTAAAGCCTTTCGTTGGGCCTCAATTTGAAGTTTTTCTTCTACAGCTTTTTGCTGTGCTTCAATTTGCAGCTTTTCTTCCAAAACTTTTCGTTGTGCCTCGAGTCTCTTTTTCTCCTCTAATGCTTTTCGTTGTGCCTCTAGTTTTCTCTTCTTCTCCACAGCTATTATCCGAGATTCTGCACAAGCCCAGGGTTCAAATGTATCAATGTTTTGTATTGGTGTAGGTTGTTTAAGCCAATCTATCACCTGGCTAGCAGAAACAATGAATGCATCACTTAGTTTACCAAGTTCACGAATGAACCTTTCCATACCGGCTAGTCTGTCGGCGTAGTAGAACCAGCTGGCGTGCATGTTGATACCAAAAGGTGCTCGATTTCCCTCGTAATATGTTCGAAAATTATCCCAAAGAAATTTAAAGGCCATATCCTCATCCGGTGGAGGATTGTTGCAACCATCAACATAAACGCAACTAAATTGTTGCTTATAATCCTTCAAAGTGACTACGGGCACCTCCCAGAAACTCGAGTGATTTTGGCGTGGACAAGGTTTAATTTTGCAATCGTACGGCCATCCATAGTCAAGAGTAAAAGGCAACGGGGCCTTTTTGGGATCCTCTTTATCAACTGTAAGCGTTGCGTCATACGTGTAACCAAGCTGCTTTAACACCGAGGGTTGCGTATCTCCCAAGGGTTCAAGAAAGGGGCTTCTCCAGCCCTTGATTTCCGAAATTGGTATATCAGCCATTCTAGCAATATTTTCTTTTTGGACCTTTGCCTCTTCTAAGAAATTTGATTCGTTGAGATGACTATGGGTAACACTGTGTGCTCCAATTTCCATCCCCTTTTTATAGAACTCCTTCACTAATGTGTACTTTGTGTGTTGATGCGACACAAACAGTGTCATTTTTATTGGACATCCATTTGGATTTTTCCGTTTAGAATCGAACAAGTTCCGGTAGAAATCTGATACTGGGGACGTTATGGCATCGTCAAAAGTGAAGAAGACCATTTGGGGTATATCAGGGGTGCGCCCGATTGGCATGTGGTCACTACAGCAGGAGCAGGCGGGAGGAAGGCATGTCTGACTTCGCTCGCATATTTTACACGAGGAAGGACTTGCGGTTGTATAACTTGCCAGTAACACAAGACTGACACTAAACAAGGCAGTTTTAACAAAATATCGATTATGCATTTTCTTTAAAGTTACACAAGTATCTTTGTATGGCACAATACGTCCTGTTTTAATTGTTAGAAGAAAGTAGAATTATTTCTCGGGTAAAAAGAAATATTTCCAATTTTAATTGTTCACGGCAACGTCAGCAAATTGATACGTCGCTTTTCATCAGATTTCCGAAAGAAAGATAAACGTATCACAAATGAAGCATCAACTGCGATATATCCAACAAGAACACTTTGTGAAAATAATTTGGCATCAGTCGCATCGCATCGATAATCATCCAGTATCAAGTGGAATGAATCAAAAATCCTTATTGAAAGGATGCATTGCTCTCATAACACTGCATACAAGGTCACACCCGCCTGCTCTCCTACTGCTCTAAGACAGAACTGTTCCTTACAGTGTCAAACAGGCATCTAAATAGCATGTTCAAGCAGACGACAGTGTGACGTATAATTAAACAATCATCTTGACAGAGTCACGACAACCAGCTTATCACAGAACACAATTCCCTTGGGCGGAAAAATAACAACAAACATTACCATATTTCCCTGATGAATTTTAATATCACATCATACTTGAGTCATACCGTCACTTTATGAATGCTTCATTTTATTTATATCGGTTTTATAATTAACCTAGCGCATAATTAAATTTATAATAATTACCATCCATATATGAAGACGTCTTTGTGTTATTTATGTATACGGTACTGCTTCAAAGAGGCACCATTAGCATTTGGCCTGTTTTTTTAAAGGACAATTTGGCATATTGCAATGGGCCTTTGTTAGAAAAGATAATTCATTATTTAGTACAAATGTAAGTAAGGTAAGAAAGATAGAAATATGAGTAAGATTTATTACCCAGTAGTAATATTATTCATGATCCTTCATATTGATTGATATTTTACTTTGCCTATAGACTTTAGGTATTGGACGGTTATAAATGTCTATTTTGAGAGTGTAATTGCTTTTTTTCACTGTTACTGCTTCTACTCCTGACCTGTCAATGGTTTTTCTCCTTTACTCTTTCGTCACGACATAAGTGACAGTTTCTAATGGTGATATTTGTTTCATAACTACTATGGGAAGGGTTGCCATATACCAATATAACATTGAACATCATGACGGGTGACACGTGTGTGGCAGGAAACATTTACTCAATCGCGAGCACCTGGTTTCGCTTCTAGCTTTTTAATAGAAGTTTGTGTCGTTTTCATTTTAGTTAACAAATGTATTTATTGTTATTTTTTCTGTGTGCATCCCTCGTTTTGCTCTTTTTTCTGTCCATGTCCATGGACCTACGGCTTTTGAATATCGTCTTAGATTATTATTTTAACTGTCCGTCTGGTCCTACCAGCGCGTGTTTCAATGTAACATTATACAGCGTCCACCATTGATCATCATATTAATGTACTGTATTCGAATCAATTTACTTAGCCATTATTGATATAGTTTTCCTTCCAGTTGTTTATTTATAATAGCAACGTCTAATCATTTTCTTATACCAAGCTTCCTTTTATGGAGAAATGCTTTTTATGCAACGAAATGCATCGTTTAATGTTTAGTATACGAAGATTGAACTTTTTCAATTGAAAAAATGGGTTTTCCGTTTCTTCTGGTTTTTCTTATTTGTTCTTGTTTTAGAATAAGAAGTTTTTGTTTCTTTTTTCCATAATTTTGAAGAAAAAAATATACGAAGCAAACATGCTTTTGGTATACTTTGCTTTGTTACTTTCCATGTATGCCTCGGCCCTGTTAAATCCTATGTGATGGTAAAGACATCCTTAATTGTGTTACTTACCTCTTTCCTCTTATAAATATTTTATTTATTCGAGGCATGTTTCAGTCTGTATTTTTGTATTATTAATGTGAAAATTGCAGACGTGAACTGTAATAATGTATGAATTCTAAAATAACATAAAATGGGTTATTCGATTGGTCCTTATTTTAACCTTTAAAGGTCAAGCATTTTGTACAGAACATTGACATTTCTTGTTTCATTTCATTCAAATCGCGGAGGTTTAAGTGTATAGATGACCTCGATAACTTAACTGGAGGAATCTTTCGTTTCTGGCAGGGTCAGACAAGTTGAAAGGTAGAGGACAGACAAAAATCAGTACGTCCTTAGTAGGGATCGCTAGGCTGGCAGTCCCATGTACATGGAAGTTAACCCAGTAGCACGATAAAGATTCCCATGTAAAATTAGATAGAAGAGTAGGTGGAAACGCCGTTGCGTGGGTTCATCCTTCTGTTTGAACTATCCCTATTTCTTTGGTTTCTCGTTCCTATCGCCGCTTCTTCCTGTCCTATTGTTTTTTTCTCCTTTGGTCTTGTGTCACGATATCGGTGAAATACTATGGGAGTAATGCCAATCCCTAACTCAACGAACATTGATACAACCAAGTAGTTGTTGAATAATGAATATGAGGCATTCATAATATCATAAGATCAAACATGTACAGAACAATGCATGTGTATATTGGGCCGACATTCCTCTGCCCGTCGAACGAATGCCGTTTTCTGATATATTCGATTTAGGGGCAGAGATCCGCATGCTATTAAAAAGACGTCGCAAACTGTAATCCTAAGCAAATGGAAGATATCGTGCGGTTACTTTTTTGTCGGCAGTAGAGGCTAGTTTGCGACGTCTTTTTAATAGCAAACACACATCTTTAAAGGAAATAACAATTTATGATCATTTATAGAACAAAAACACTATACATTATTAATGACACATCTAAAACACTAACTGAAAAATTCTACGTAAAATGGAAACGGTTGTGGCATGTTTCCTGAACATAGGATAACATTGGAATGGCCTTATCGCTGTACACAGGTCAAGCTTATGGTCTCCTCCGAAGTCTGACTTGAGTGACACTACTAGGAACATACGTTCTAGGCAGTGTAGCTTTCCAGGTCGAATGCTTCAACGTTTACGTGTGATAACACTCGTGCGATGTTTAGCTGATGGTCCCGTGTACAGGGAGTTTAATCCCATTACATGATAAAGATCCCAATGTAAAGTTCGATATAGGTGTAGGCGGAAACTATCTAAATGGCTTTGTTTTCCCGTTCCTATCGCCGTTCCTATCGCCGCTTCTCTTCCTGTACTATCATGTGTTCAACAAAAACAAGTAGAACAACAAGATTTTGATATTGTTATTCCAGAATACTAAGAATGCAGTACGCTAAATTGAATAAAATGACAGACAGGTCGTTAAGGTTCCTACGTGATCCGAAAAACTTAAAATGACAAAGTGTAGGAGTTTGACCTCCAACTTAGTAAACTCCATAATACACAAGTTTTCATTGATATTGTGATTAAGGCGTTCACCACGTCAACTAGGTGCACAACCAATCACTTGAAATGACAGTTGATTTCCTGTTTCAGTCGAAGAATATTTCAGGGAATTATCAACTCATTTTACAACAAACGTTTAGTAAATTTTTGTTTGTTTGTTAGTCAATGCCTCTCGTTCTGTTGATCCTATTCATACTGGTTTTTTTGGTTTAAGAGTGTAGGACGAACAACATATATTTACTGCTTTCTAAAGATATGATAATTCGGTTTTGACGACGACCTCCGCGACGCCGGATAATGTCATTCTATGGTTTTTTTTAATTTTTTTTGTTTATTCAAAATTGCGTATTTAGTTGAGAAGCATTAGCACCACTACATAATATACATCAGGTTTTGTTTGTTCTATTACGGTTTACAGTTACTTTCATTACATTACAGCATACACAGTTTCACTAACTTTCTTTACTAAAATGTATTTTGAGACCTATGTGTTTTGTATATGAATTTGATTGAAATACCTTGTGTTTTGTGAACATATGTAGGTATGCAATTACTTTAAAACGCACCGTATATACCTGTTCTATTGTTAAAATGTACATTATTTATATAAACAAATTCTGTTACGTCAAAACAAGTGCCAATTTGACAAGAAAACACCAAGAATCCATGACCATAAACCTGTATAAAGAAAGGTAATATGCATAGACAACCTATCTTCATTAAACGCTGACAGAATAGGGTCAGAATTTGGCAGACAGACTTCAAGCGCTCGTGTGTTTTGAATACAAATAGTTTCAGACATTGCACCTATTACGAGGAATAAAAAACGAGCGCATATTAACTGTATATCACCGGAACCTGGACGCACGACTAATCATTGGTCGTTTTTTGTTTAACCAACAACACGTTTTGCATAAATTCATCACTTAAAACAGAATGAGCGAGAGATTTAGATATTTGGGTAAAATTTTAATATACATGTTTTTCAATTTACTATGACATTGGTAAATATATAATCAACAAAAAGAAAGCTACGAAACCGACAAAGAAGAAAACTACTGAATTATATTAGAGCCAGTAGGAGAATTTTTTTTTATTAACTCGATATATCGAAATGATATCGAGTTTGTTTTCTCTATGTATCAAATAAGTATTTCGTGAAAAAGATGTATAACATAACTAGTTAATAAAAAGTTCAACTGACCCGAATGCGTGTTTGCAGAAAACTGACAAAACGATCCATTATGAAGAGAGAAAAATCAACACTCGGTCAATCAAACATAACATTTCGGCACATGATGCAAGGTAACACTCGACCAATCAAACATCTCGTCAACTGATGCAAGGTAACACTCGACCAATCAAACATCTCGGTACCTGACGCAAGGTAAACACACGACCTATCAAACATCTCGGTACCTGACGCAAGGTAATCAAACATCTCGGTACCGGGTGCAAGGTAAACACACGACCAATCAAACATCTCGGTACCTGACGCAAGGTAAACACACGACCAATCAAACATCTCGGTACCTGACGCAAGGTAAACACACGACCAATCAAACATCTCGGCACCTGGTGCAAGGTAAACACACGACCAATCAAACATCTTGGTACCTGACGCAAGGTAAACACACGACCAATCAAACATCTCGGCACCTGGTGCAAGGTAAACATCTCGACAGTTAAAGCAAGGTAAACAATCAACCAATCAAACATTTTGGCACTTGATTCAAGGTAAACACTCATCAAATAAAACATCTCGGTACCTGGAGCATAACATAGAATCTAACGAATTAATTTGTTCTGGTGTCAGATAAAATTTATGTTTCTCAAAATGATATCATAAAGAAACAAAAGTGCGTATGTTCCAAAGTATATAAAAATAACTTGATTATAATATTCAAAGTGACTATTTGCATAGGAATGTTGGAAAATATCAACATCGGGTGCAGGAATTTGAATAATTTATGCATATGAGTTCGTGAATATGTAAACAACTTTGTGTGAATAAATAATGAAAAGCGAATGAATAATTGGTTTTAAACTTTTAATTAGCTATTAATTAGCAATAATTTCAAGTGAACTTTTAATTAGCAATGATTTAAAATGAACTTTTAATAAGAAATGATAATTGAACAGTGAATCGTTTGATAGAAACAAACAATAGAACTTATGATTTTATTTAAAATCGACACTCATTGAAGTTTTTCGATTTTCTTTTGCCATACGATTCAATTCGTGAATCAAATGATAAGCAAACAACAGGATTTTTGCCAAACATTTACACAAATGTCAATCATAAACGACATCCACATGACAAGAATGACTGGTGTCACATTTGAAACAGGAACCAATGTAACATTAATAAGCTTCATCTCTGTTTAAAGCTGATTTAATAGACACTTCAATCGTTTTATGCTTTATGTGTGTGTGTGTATGTATTCTCGGGTTTTGTCAAACAGACCGTTTGCCGTCTTTTGTGGTCTTTTAAGCTTATTGTTGTCTAAATTGTAATATTTAAAACAAAAATTACGGGCACTTGCGGATTTATACAGAATATCTGTCATGTTTAGTTAAACATCCACAAACCAATTTTTAATCAGATTATTTATTTTACTACATAAAACATTATAAAAAACTGAGTAATATTTGAAAAGTCCTTATATACGCTTTACTCGTTTAGATTTTTATGGACAATTGATGTGAGCGGTTAGTTGTTGAAATGATTAACAGCGCCATGAAGTGTATTTATTAATTTTTTAAATGTATGTCTATACGTACGACATGCGGGAAGTGGGAAGGTTTAGGCCTCATTAACCGGTTTTACCACACCGCCTGGTTTGCCTGCTGGGTGACCGTCCTTAGTCGGTCCGCATGTACTACTAGTCTTGAGGATTGTTGTGATGTCTATTTATTTCCTTATATGCTGGTACTAAATTGCTTGATGCAGTTATTGTTTGTTTGTCAATGTCTCTAGTTCTGTTGATTCCACCCTTACTGTTATATATATATATATATATATATATGTTAAGTAGGTCGATGATAGATATGTAGTACTTACATATATGATTCTTCTTCGGATTATGACCATCAGCAATACACTTTTCATGTTTTCAAGGCAATGATCACAAATCGCTTTATTTAATACTTATATATGCCCAAGGTAAAGTAATAAAACTGAATCAACGTGGAATGCATCTATGTCTTATCAAGAGCAATATATCACCGACGATTACAGTATACAACGCAACAGACAAAAAACCAATTAAATAGAATAAAACGTCATAAATGTGTGTCAATGAATGTCGAACGCTACTTAAACATTGGTGTACGTTAATAAATCATTTAACGGATAGAAATAAAAGTGTCCATAAATTTTATATACACAACAATACAGTATATTTTCCTATAATAGTTTTTATATACACAGCAATACAGTATATTTTCCTATAATAGTTTTTATATACACAACAATACAGTATATTTTCCTATAGTTTTTATATACACAACAATACAGTATATTTTCCCATAGTTTTTATATACACAACAATACAGTATATTTTCCTATAGTTTTTATATACACATCAATACAGTATATTTTCCCATAGTTTTTATATACACAAGAATACAGTATATTTTCCAATAGTTTTTATATACATAACAATACAGTATATTTTCCCATAGTTTTTATATACACAACAATACAGTATATTTTCCCATAGTTTTTATATACACAACAATACAGTATATATTCCCATAGTTTTTATATACACAACAATACAGTATATTTTCCCATAGTTTTTATATACACAACAATACAGTATATTTTCCCATAGTTTTTATATACACA